>BMAO01026927.1:0-57538 GCA_019973975.1 Trichonephila clavata | reverse complement strand
GCCTCACGTTATCGTCCATTAAAATGAACTCGGGCCGCATGCACTTCTGAAAAGGCGACCATAGGGCTCCAAGACCTCATCCATATACCTCACACCAGTCACAGAGCCTCTTTCAAAGACATGGAGAGGTATACGGCCATCCAATATGATGCCTGCCCAGACCATTAAACCTCCTCGCCATAATTGACAATTTTGCAAACATTGGATGGGTGGGGAGCGGGTCCCTGGTTCTCTCCATATGAACATTAGTCTTGAACAGAAAAGTCACCCATTGATCCATACTCCCATCTCTCTATGATGTCTGCACCATGCTAAACGGACTCTCCTCTTCGTAGACGTGATCTGGATGCAAACAGCAGTGTTGTAGATTAAATGTTAAATGAATAGATGGTGCTGCAAATCTATCTGAGAGATATACTTTGTTTATCTTGTAGTTATGTTGTTTGTCCTGTATAAGTGTCTTCTATGCGTGTCGTCTAATACACCAAAATACCTAAAGGATTAACTAAACCATTGGATATAAGCGTCTGTGCCCCCATGGAAAAGAATAAGGAAGTATAACAAGCAGGTCTTCTAGCAAACAACCCTCTCTCATGAAGTCTTTTTGAAACAGTCACCCTTGATACACGGATTCCTGTGGCTGCATACAAGTAACAAGAGAGCTGAGAAGCTGTAGCCCCTGTGTTACGCCTCACTATAATCGACAAATAGCGTTCTTCTCTGGCTCTTGTGCGACCTTGCCCACACTTTCTCTTGATGGATCCATAACTGTTTCCATAAGTTACACACGACTTTGGGTGTTAAATTGAAATCTAAAAATCTGAACTTGACATTGGCCAACTTCTTACCTCTTCAATTCGCCACTTCATTTCATCTAAACATTGGTGGTTATTAATTTTAATAAATAAGTCTTAACTTACATGCGCTTATTAAGTCTGTTTTTCTGCTGGCTCCGCCTACACACATGTGTACGATTAAGAATTTGCTGTACACGATTTGTATTTTTATCTAGAAGCATGGTTTTTCACTCAGTTTAGCTCTTTTCATGCAATTCGATAAAATAGGCAAATTCTCTTAATCGTGTCTTGCTAGTGTCATTTAATAAATGTGGCATTAGAAAAAGGTGCTACTTTGTTTTGCAGTCGATGAGATGCTCTCTGATCTATAAATCTTTCAAAGCTCTCTTAAAATATTCAATGGCTGTAGCTTAGTCGTAGTTTTGAAGACAACTTCTAACTTAACCGTTAACCCCTCTGTTATTATTTTTTTAATATCTAAAAGATAGGATATCGTGCTGGAAGGTTGTGCTTTAACTTCTGATTCGAGATGGCTTTGATTTTAAAAATTTATTTTGTGTAGTTTATTCTTCTATTTTTGGATAAGGTATTTTATATAATTTTAGTATTTATAAGAAATAGAGTGTTGGAGTAAAAAGGATAAAAAAAAAATAGGTGCTTTCCCTCACCCAGAAGTGGCCGAGTGGTCTAGGCATCGGATCGTGGTTAGCGTGTCATGAGTTCGATCCTAGTACCACTAAAGCCCCGCCGTGTAGGGGAGCGATGCACGTTAAATCTGTCGAGAGTTCGAACGTCCCCCCCCCATTGGTGTGGTGTGATAGTTAGGAGAGGGGGGTGCCAGCTCAGGTGTCGTCCGCGTCACTTGACCATGGTTCAAAATGACGCGGACCGTCGCCAAAAGCCTTCGTGTTGCTAATCAGTGCGACGTTAATATTCACTCACTCGCCCTCACCCAGGAAATAAAATGGAAATAGAAAATGACAGTACTTATTCAACAGCAAATAAATTTAAAAGCAAGCTTACAGATATTGAATTGTTGGCAAGGTTTCAAGAACGGCAAAATTTAACTACGAGTTCTAATAATACGATTTTTTAAAATCAGATAACTTTCAGAATGGTAATCCGCTTAAATTAAAGGAAGCAATAATGAACACATTCTCTATGAGACAAAGTATCCTGCATATAAGCAAGACAAGAAATAATGAGATAATAATTAAAACAAACAGTTGCGATACCACCAAGGTGGCATTGAATATTAAAAAATAACGGCATAAAAATAAGTGCAAGATTATCTTTTATTGGCCTAACTAGTAGTTATATATTACAAGGAATTGACATACACACGGAATATACTATTGACATAAAGTTGGAATTAGAAAGTAACAGTTATTCAGTTTTAGAAAAACGTTTTACAAAAAAAAGGGGGGGGGGATTCATTCCGACCAAACGATCCAAGTCATTCAAATTGGATGCATCATACCTGAAAGGTTCCCAATCGGGTTCGAAATTGTTAAAGCTCATCTATACCTTGAGAAACCAAAGCAAAGCATAAATTGTTGGAAATTCGGACACATTCAGAAATTTCGCCGAAGCTAGATAAAATGCCGAATATGCGCATTAATTCCCTGAAAACGAGTGTAAAGGTACTGAAATAAAAATATGTAGCTCTTGTGGAAAAGCGCATGAAGCCAACTCTAAAGTATGTAAAAAATATCAGAAGTTGAAATCTTAAAAATTAAAGTAGAACAACAAGTCTCGAAATAAAGCAGTAGAAAGTTGCAAAAAAAACCCCCTCATACTCCGTTAAAACTTTTAATTATCAAAGAAAGAAAATAGAAAAACAGGTTCAGAAATTCAAAGAAAACAATATCTTTGAATAGAAATTAGGACAGCGTTTTACGACAGAACTTAATACGGTAGTAGCACAAATATAAATTTGAATTTCACTTCTTTGGTGAATGCATTGGAATCCACTTAAAAAAAAAGTTGCATCCAATTTAACAGTACGAAAAGATGGCATCAAACCAATAAATAGGAAACCAAAAGGAAAAGACTTTAAAAATATCAGAACGGAGAGAATGTATTGGAAAGTTCTGTGGAACAAAATAAAGATATAAATGATTTTCCTTTATTTTCAGTAAAAAATCAGTACTAATCTTTTTTTTTTTTTTTTGACATCTAACTCGATACTTTGTCTAGCATCTTTATTTTCCCCTTAGATTATGAATCTAATCCAATGGAATACACGCGGAGTTAAAATCAAGAGATAAAATTTTATTTTTGCGCCAATTTTTCAACAAACAAAAGTATTTTAATATTTCAGGTAACATGGTTAAATTCAAATGATATTTTCACTATTCCCAATAAGAATATTTCCCGAATTGATAGAGAAAACGGAAGAGGAGGAGGATTTTTGATAGATAGCCTTAAGGAAAGATATTAGTGCCATAAAAAAAATTTCTGAAATTAGTGAAGACCTAGAAATTTTAAATAGTCAGAATTCAGATAAATACAGTTCCTCTTACATTTTTTTAACATTTACTTTCCACGGGGAAACTTTAATGACGCCAGTTTATTGAAAATAGTCTTATATTCATGATTACAGTTTGATCTTGGGAGATTTCAACGAATCTCATGAGGTATGGGGTTCAAAAAATTCCAATATGCTCCTGGAAAAAAGATTTTTGATCGGATTCGTGAAAATGATCTAATGTTGCTAAACGATAAAAGTTCAACTTATCTCCATTCATCAGGAATATTTACATCAATAGATCTTTCTTTTTCATCAATAAATTTAAATTATGAATTTTCTTGGTTTACAAATACCGCTAATTTTGGAAGTGACCACTTCCCTATAATCATTAATTACAATGAATGATACAGCTCAGCAATAAATCCTTTAAAAAAAAATTGAATAATTTTGTCAATTTTCTTTAACAAAAGCTAAATTCTAGTGAAAATATCAATATAGACATTATAGAAGAAATTTAAAAAGCCCAAATTTCATCTCAGTGTTTAAAACCAAAACGGATCAGTTCAAGAGCTTCATGGTGGACAGCAGCATGCGGCCATTTAAGAAGGAAAAAAAAGATAACTCAAAAAAAGCAAGCTAACATTTTAAAGAAGGAGATTTGATAAAGTACAAAGAAATAAGCGCAAAACTGTCTTAAGCGAACAATTAAAGCCAGTAAAGAAGGATATTGGCACAAGACACTGGCATAGCTTGTTCTGAGTGGGCCCTTTTTTTAGAAAAGAAAGTCCTGTAGTTACATATGCTGGAGCTCCGTATCATTGATACGGCGGTAGCTACGCCCCTGGCACAAGACATGCGAAAGAATCGCCTCTCCCAAAGAGTTTTTAAAAATAATTCGGATGATCAAAAGTAGAGAGAGAGAAAATTCTAACTATTCTTCATTTAATATTGTTGAGAATAACGGAATCATATTAACTGACGATATATCCGAAGCAAACTGTTTTTTACAATTCTATGCAAAACAAAATAGTGATAGTATTCAAAATACCTCTATTCCGGACAATAGTCAAGATTTTAATAAACCGTTTTCTTTAAAAGAATTAGAAATAGCAATATCTCATCCAAAGAACAGCAGCCCAAGACATGATAATATTTCTCTCCAAACAATAAATCACCTACTCACCAAAGAAATAAGTTTACTTTTGAAATATTATATGGTTGGAATATGGTTTTCAAGTCGTTATTCCAACACAGATTAGACTCGCTCAGTTATTTTACCTTGCTTAAAAACTCAAAAATCCCGAGGAAGTTGCGTCGTAACCGTCCAATATCACTGACCTCAGTAATTGCTAAATTATTTGAAAGAATGATCCTGCACAGAATGATATATTACTGTTTTCGCAATAAAAATTTTTCATGTGGTTTTTACCCTCATGGAAGCAGCATTTAATATCCTAATTCAATTACATCATAATATAATTCTAGCTTGAGAATGTAGGGAATATTTTCTTTTGGTAACTCTAGATATTAAAGCAGCACGTGACTCAGTGTGGCCAAGTGGTTTGGTTCCTAAATTAAAAAAGTCGAATATTCTGGTAGATTGCCATGATGGATTCAAAACTTCTCACATCAGAGAACAATGCAAATAAAATGGAGAAACAACTTTTCGAAAACCATCAAAAATAATTACGGCATACTGCAGGGCTGCATTTTGAGCCCTTTCCTCTTTATGGTTTATATGTCAGACTTATGATTTATATGTCAATCCAACATGACAGCCATTTACTGTTTTATGCAGATGATAATTTTTTTATATAATAGTGGCACAAATTGAAATGAAACATAGCTTAAATGCAAGAGTCATTAAATAATATTCCAGCCTGGTGTAAAAAATGGAAATTGACTACCTTCCCAGTTAAAAGCAGTTCAATCAATTTTTCCAGAAAAAGAAGCACCTTACCTCCATCACTTAAAATATGCGGCAGGCCTATTCCTCAAGGGAAGAACCTTAAGAACCTGGGTATAATCTTTAACCCCAGTATCACTTGGAATAAAAAATTGGCAGTTATAGAGACTGCCGATAGAAGTGAAAACTTAGAACTTTTAGTATTAAAATTTGAAATTTCATAATGCTTGAATTAAAATTATCAACATCAATCTGGATTTCACTTGTATTGACTCTACGAGTAACAACTAAATGCATGTGTTTTATATGGTTTTTTATTATTCAAATATATTACGGGCTGTGCAAGATCATGACTAAATATAAATACAATTCAATTGAAATAATTGATATAAAATCATATTATTTATGGATAGTATTTGTATTTACTTAAATTTCAATGTACTTGATTTTTAACGTTATTTTAATTTTTGCATCATTGTCATCATTAATTTCAACAATACTTTAAACTTTTTGTACTTTCAATAATTTCATTTTGTTCTAAAAAGATACAATAGGCTTATGGTAGCTAAAGTAAGAAAGGAAAATGTTTGATTCAAATTTATCTAAGCATCGCATGAAAAACCGCATCGATTGTCGTTTTATATTTTGTAGTACTGAGTTTTCGATCATTGGACCTATTTAAATTAAGTGTTTCATTTAGAAATTCAATTATTGGTAGATTTTTATCATCTGCAAAGTTATTATTGAAGACTCTACTTAAAATCATTGTTACATTATCATATTTTTCGCCAAATCATTTTTCGAGTATTTCAGAACCTTCTTTTGTATAAATCATCAAATTTTCGAATAAAGATTGTTGTATCTGTATCATAGATTTTCCAGGCGAAATATAAACGGCAACCATTAATATGTATTGCCCATTCTCGGAATCGCAACGAGCAATGCACAGTATAAACACATTGAACTTTTCACTAATTCCATTCAATTCAGTACTATACGTTAGCTGTATAGCTACAGATATACTGACTGCTATTTGCATGTCGGTGACGCGAACGCTCGAGATTTCACCCATCCAAAAAGTGTAAGGCGAACAGCACACTGCGCGTCCGCCAGTCAGAGCATGTCGGTGACGCGAACCCATAAGATTTTCCCTTACCAAAAAGTGCCCAACGCCGCTAAAGAAGTTTTCACTTCGAAAATCATATTAATTATCTGCTACAGAAAGGATTTAAATGTGTGTGTTTAAATGCCATTAAAGCCTTATTTTCCCCTAAAATAGGAACAAGAACTGACCATCTTTTAAGTATTATAAATATCACAATCCGGTCTATTTTTGACTGTGGAAGCCAACTATTTTCCTTTGCTAGCAGTACTTAACAGACAGAAACTAGAACCAATATATAATGCTGCCTTACGCGACTCCCTAGGTCTCCCAAGAAACTCCGGTAGATTTAAGATCAGAATCTCTGAATAGCAGTATCTATAATTGACATAATTTCCTTTGTTAAAAATTTTTAACGTAACAATTAGCATTAAAGAATGGGTCACCGAATGCAAGATTGTTTTGGGATATTAATGAAATTTTCTATAAATATAGAAGGGAAAAAAAAAGAAATCAGCATTTTTCATAAAACAATCAACCGCTTCTAAGAAATTTATCTCTGTAGAAGATATTCTTCAATGGATCCCGCCTGCACCGATCTGAAATAAATAAAATAAACATCTATACTCTTGAACTGCCTTTTGAAAACAAAGATCTTCCAGATATCATAGTGCAAAATATGTTTATTTTGATTACATTCAGACCAGGACCGGATTCTACGTATGGGCTTAATGGGCTGCTGCCCAGGGCCCCCGTTAAGGATAACAATCATAAAGAGATGTTTACAATCAAAATAGTAATAAAATAATAAACCAGTAAAAAAATACATTTCAAAAAAAAAATACCTGAAATTACCGATTTTATTTTTGAGAGCAAGAGAACAATTTACTTTTGTTCTTCCGTCTTACCACCGAATACGTGGAAATCAATAATTAATAGACAGAGGCTCTATCATAGGACGGTGCCGATGAGCATCGTGACCTTATACAAACGTAGTGACGCTTTTCTGTAGCCATTTATTTTTGTGCAAAAGGTGCAATCAGGTTTTGGGCCTAATACCGGATCTTACAAAGGATTAAAAAACCATAGCATAACATAGGCTTTGGGCCACCCGTAATGCGGGGTTGCAAGGGTGTACGTTAAGCCACTGAAGTGAAAGGGGAAGGAAATTAGCCAAAGAAAACGGTGAAACACAACAAGCAAATATTAATGAGGAAAATATCCAAGATCTCGATGACCAGCAGCCTTCTAAAAAATATATTGTTCAGACAGAGGACATCAGTGTTTACAAAATGTTGGGTTTGAGTTTAAAAAATACGTTGACACGGGTTCGTGGCCTAAATCGTTAGGTAACAATTTTATCGATTGTTTCCTACACGCCAAATAAAATCCAAACAATATATATTCTGTTTCGGTAAGAGAATACAAAGGACAAAAGTGATCATTTTTGAATAATCCTTTAATTAAAAAACTTTAAAATGGCCAAGTGCTGGAAAGATCTTGGCTATGTTATTCAACTAGTATTAGAGAGTAGTTTTTGTTTGACCTGCAAACTTTTTCTAAAACAAATTCTCAATACACAACCGACTTTTCTAATAGGAAATACTTTACAAGTTGTTTAGAAAATCAGGAAAATTCTATTGAACATAAAAATTCAGTGTTAGTTTGGCTGACACGAAAAGAAAATAAGTCTCTGTTTTACAAGGGGAGGGCATGACGAAGGAAATTCATTTGGGGACGAGACTTTGTGTATTAGCATTACTCCTTTAGGACAGTGGTCTTCAAACTTTTTCAACTCATGGAGCCCCTAGAACTTAAAGTGCTTTCGTGTAGCCCCGGTAACTTAAAGTGCTTTCGTGGAACAACTTGAACTAGAAAGTGTTTACGTGAAACCCAACTTCAAAAACATACGTCGAAGAGTATGTTTCAAAGTAATA
Source organism: Trichonephila clavata (assembly GCA_019973975.1). NCBI lineage: Eukaryota > Metazoa > Arthropoda > Arachnida > Araneae > Nephilidae > Trichonephila > Trichonephila clavata. The sequence continues at coordinate 49,323 of BMAO01026927.1, read as the reverse complement.
TTTAAAAGTAAATTCAAAAGTAAAAATTCATGTCACAAGCACTTCATGTAAAAGCAATGAAAAAAGTTTTTGCATTTATTATTAAAAAAATTCTAATCTACACTGCTGGCCACTGTAAATGCAACACCCTGAAGAAAGCAAGCAAATAACATGAAATTTACAACATGCATTAGTGGAGGTGAGATATGCAAATGATTAGAATTTCGGCGCATACACACATCACGCACGCCTGTGGCGCCACCTCAAAGCGCTATTTAAGACTTGGAGATTTCGACGATTTCAAGTTCGGCAATTGTGTTTTTTTTTCAAAAAACGATCAGTTATGTCTCGTAGAAAACAGCGATCAGCTTTTGATCAAGTATCCGAGTTCGACAGAGGAAGGATAGTGGCCTACCTAGATTGGGGATTATCTTTCAGGGAAATCGGTAGTCGCGTGTTGGACGAAACCAAACAACTGTAATGCGGATATGTGACCGTTGGATGCAGGAGGGTACGACGTGGCCGATCGCATCCACCTCAGTGCACCACTTCACGTGAGGACAGGTAAATTTGTGCATGGCAGTCACGAATTGCTCAGTCACATCACGAACCATAGCACAGCACATTGAGTCTGTAACGCATCATTCAGTGTTTGCGCGTACCATTTGACGCCGTTTACAGCAGAGTGGTCTGTCCGCAAGACGTCCATTGCTTGGTCTACCCTTGATGCTGAAACACAGACGTCTCCGCCGCCAATGGTGCGATGAAAGAAGGATGTGGGCGGCAGAATGGAATGAAGTTGTGTTTACTGACGAGTCACGCATCTGTCTGCAACACCACGAGGGTCGGATTCGAGTTTGGAGACACCGTGGAGAGAGGATGCTGAATAGCTGCGTTATGCACCGCTACACTGGTCCTGCACCGAGTATTATGGTATGGGGCGGTATTGGATATCACTCTCGCACTCCTCTAGTACGCAATGCCGGTACTAAGGGGGTCACTTCACAAAAGTCGATCCAAAAATCGATTTTTCAATTTTGATTGAAAAATAAAATACCACTCTTTCTCTTTCTACTGCAATTTAAATTTTTGTTCTAGTTGAATTAGAAGTATTTTTAATATTTTTTTAAAAATTTGTTTACATCCGTCAAACCCAAAACCAGCTGATTGCCACGCCCCTTTCATTTCAAAACAAAAGACGCTACTTTTCAGCCTCATCAAATATTTTAAATTGATTAAAAGGATTTATTTTGATCCGTAACTTGTTCAGCAAAGAAGTGAAGTGAATTATTGTAGCTGTTTGTTTACTTTCTGGAAACTCGTGTGTTGTTTTTTACCTCTTCAAATATTTTACGAATTTCTGCTATTGGAAACATTGTTTCTATCAAAACCTTTTTTAACATGTTTATGTTTAATAATAAAACGTTTAAAAAACGAAAGTTTGGAAACAAAGGTACAAAAACCCAAACTTTCCAGAAATTAAATGCGTCATAAGTCAGAATAATGAATTCAAATTATACATGAATAATTCAACTTTAAAAGCTAAGTTAGGTAAGTCAAATAAAGAGTATGTTTCCTTTTAGATTCATTTGAAAGTTTTTTTTGAAATAATGAACATTCTGTTTTCTTGTGCTTTGAAACCACATTTATTATAAATAAAATGTAAAAAACAAGTATTCACAAAAATTTTGGTCACCAAATCCAAAGTTTGGTTCTAAAGTTGTTGGAATGTTGTGACTTTTTGTGATTATTCAAACATTTCTTAATACCAGGTTTACTAAAACAGTAGTTAATCAAAAAAGATACAAAATTATATGAAGTAAACACTGGGCTTTCATATGCTATTATTTTTATTGGAAAAGAGAAGCAACTGCGAAAATATTTTGTTGAGTTATGAATTGTCACGTCCACCAAAGTGGTTTTACGAGTTCATGCATGGCATTAAATAACACGACACAGAAAGTAGCCAGTCTATGTATTATATATATAACTGCTGTCGAAATGATATCATTTAATAATGCAAGTCCTATTGTACCGGTGTTTGTCTATGGCATTTGGCAAAAAAAGGGTCATGTTTCTCTGAATGGTATTACAGCAGTTAGTGTGAACACTGGAAAGTTGTTGATGCCGAAAACTATAGAGGAAATACTCAAGTAATTTTAACGACAATGTACATAACATTGAGTGTTCAGCAGATTACTTCGGAAGTAGTGGGGGGATGAAAGTTGAAGGTGCACTTTGTATTTTCCATTGCTCAGAGGCACGACACAATTTACGATACACAAATTACGATTTACTAATTGCGACAAATATTTTGGTGATGAGGACTTTAAAGCATACAAAGCAGTTCTAGAATCTTAACCTTAGAAAGATGTCAACATTAGAATGTGTTTGGTCATGTTGAGAAAAAGATGGAGACATGACAGGCATTAAAATCAAAATTTAAAGGCAAAAATCTTGTGGACAAAAAATCTCTAGGAGGTCGTTATAGATTAAACAGATGCAGTAATAGACAAATTGTAAAGAACTATGTTTCGTGTGCTATTTGAAGCAACTCAGAAAACTTGTCAGTCATGATGCAAACTATTTGGGCTATATTTTTTTCATAAACTCTCCACAGATTTGAAAATACGACACGGCTTATGCCCCATGGGAGGTGATTCGTGGTGTGAATATAATAGGTTCATACTGAAGGTGACACATATAAGCTTAACACAACTCACCTATTGCAATTAGCAATTGCATTAAAGTATTTAGAGATTTCTCTTGTCTTGAACTTTTTACGTGCTTTCACGGTAAAACTTAAAATTTCAATGAAACCTTAAATTGTATTTGATTTATAGTTCCAAAAACTGTATTTATACAATTAGGAACTTTAAAAACTATAGTATTTGAAGCTACATTTTTATATAATCAAGGTTTCATTACCAAATTAAAAAGTTTTAGATGTATTTAACATTCAAACCCTGGATTTTACAAATGTCGACGCGTTGGAAGAAGTAGATCATGCGCATATTAAAAAAGCAAAATAGGCAGTTTTACAATGAACCAAAGAAGCTAGAACTAAAAACAAACAATTAAAATGTAGACAAGAAGATGATCTTGCATATGATACCAGAAATCCAAGTTGTGGTTCTGGTACGTATTAGTTAATAGTAAATTTTTACTTTAAATCACTATTTCTCAAAAGTGTAAATTTCAACACAAAAGGAACATTTTGAAAAATCTACTTAATTTATAGCTTTGAAACTTTGCACATATGTTAACACTATACAAATAAATATTTTAATGAGAGATTTTGTCAAAAAAATTATTCAAAAAAATTTTATGGATTAAAATGTACAAGAATTTTATCGTTTTAATAATTTTGACGTGTTACTCCACATATGAATTTTTTTAAAAAAAACTAATCAAAAATTTGAAAATGCTCTCATTAAAATAATAAAAAACAATACAATAAATCTACACAAAAAATTCATGACTGCACAACTTGTCAATTTTTCAAAAATGTTCCTTAAATTTGGTCATTTTTAACATTACGGAGATAGGGAAAAGGCTGCGTGAAGTGACCCCCACAGCCAGCACTACATCTCCGAGGTGTTGGAGCCAGTTGTCCTTCCTTACCTTCAGGGCCTGGCCACAGCCATATTTCAACATTATAATGCGCGACCACACGTGGCACGCATTGTCCAAAGGTTCTTCATCAATCACCAGATTGAAATGATTCCCTGGCCAGCTCTCTCTCCGGATCTTTCGCCGATAGAAAACATGTGGTCCATGGTTGCTCAACGATTGACCCAGATAACACCTTCAACTGCCACAGCAGATCAACTTTGGCAACGTGTGGAAGCTGCTTGGTCTGCTGTACCCCAAGAACACATCCAAAGTCTCTTTGAATCAATGCCAAGGCGTGTGGCAGGTGATCTTCAACAATGACGGCTACTGATTCTGGCAGGAACCACACTTCACAGAAGTTAAATAATCATTTCGATACTTGGTCAACATTATTTGCAAAATAAATTTGTTCTGCTATCTCTGGTCTTTCTTGGTGTTTGCATTTACGGGCCAGCAGTATAATTTTTGTTAATATAATTTACTCATTTAAGTGTTACCTATCCATGCATTATATTTAGTAACTGAGATATGTGCTTTTTTTCACACGGTCGAAGTCTAGATCAGTTGAGATTAAGTGCAATCGCAATACTTATTCTGAGTTTAATTTGCTTTTATACTTTGTTTTTGTAGCCATTTACGCTGAAAAATATCTTTCACTTAAACACAATTTTTCTAAATGGCATAAAAATGTTTATATATGTGTAAGAAATTCTGTGTATTTTGCTGAGAGAGAATTTGAAACCTAAAATTTAGAAGCTGTTTTTGCTTAAATTTAGATTTTAACATCAACTCTCTTAACATGTTTTCGCTTCCTTAATTATAGGTGTTGTTTTCCGCAAATGTAAAAAGGTGCATTGTCCATTAGAAAACTATTCAGTTTTGCAAGACATTGTGCTAACTAACGAGTATAAAATTAACTCGTGAAACCCGAGATAGTAAACAATAAAATATTCACAATCTAGTAGAAAGTATATATACATATAAAGTTTACATACAACGTTTTATTATTCTTTTATTATTTTATAATAAAAGTTTAAAAAGTGCTGCAAAGTAAAGTTATTATATATAAATAAATTTTCAATGGATAGGGAGGGGGAGGCGATGAGCTTTAGATACTTGTAACTTTAAAACTTCATAGAAAATGTGAATCCATTTTGTATACTTATTTATTTCTTCTAGATTTCTTATTGTGACTTGTGGAACCCCTGAGTATGCCTTGTGGAACCCCAGGGTTCCGTGGAACACAATTTGAAGTCCAATGCTTCAGGATGTTCACCTCTCAATGTAATAGAGACGAATGGCAATCAATTTGGAGAAAATAGCAATCGAAATTCAAACTATACAATTCATTTTATACAATTAAGTTTTAATCAGCTTCAGCGATGTAGCGGTACAAGTGAGAGCGTACCTGCATTTTTTGCGATCGGTCAGGGTTAGAGTCGCACGGTAGAATTTCTTTTTTTTTTCCGATTCATTTAATTATTTTTACAATTAAATAATTTTTCTTTTCAAATATTTTGTATAATTAAAAAATAATTGTAATAATAAAATATTATAAACAGTTTTACATATGTGATAAAACTATATTTTATAAAACTATTTGAAAGTATTCTATTCTTTAAAATACTTATATAAAATATCATTTAATATAATATATTTTTCTAATAAATATTATTCACATTAATAATCTAATATAATAATTAATAATATAATAATAAATTAATATTATAATATATTTATATAACTTTAGTAGCTGTTTTAGTTCTTAAAATATTAAATAATTACATAAAATATTTATTAAACCTTTTTTAAATAAATTTATTTAATTGTAAAAAATAATTAAATGAATTGAACAAAAAACAAGTCGATCGAGCGACTCGAACCTTGAAAGACCGCGCGGAATGCAGGTGCCCTACCGCCTATGCCATTGCATCGCTGGAGCTGAAAGAAACTTAATTGTATAAAAGATAAGTATGAATTTCGAAGGCTATTTTCTCGGAACTGACTGTCTATTCGGCGCTATATTATATTGACGGTTAAACGCCCTAAAGGAATATTACTATTACACAAAATCTCGTCCCCAAATGAATTTCCTTAATCGTTCCCTCCCCTCGTTCGATAAATAGTTAAAGGAGCAACTAAGAAAATATAGACAATATAATATTACCACAATACCCTCAAACATATTATTGCGGTAGTATAGTATTTGGTTATAAGAGGTTTAGCATTTAGAGGTACCGAGGAAGTTTTTGATTCTCTCATAATCGTAAATTTATGGTGTCTTGGAACTGCTAGAAGAGAGTTCGACCCATTCATTCGTGAACATATTGAAAAGTAAGAATTACGACCAAAATCGTTAATATCGTACTTATCAAAAACGATATATTAGCAAAAAATCGAGATCATGGGCAAGCAAATCATTAAAATAATTACAACTCAAATAAATAACGTTTACACAAAGTACTATTCAATTGTGATGGATTCAACACCAAATTTGTCCCACATTGACCAATTTGCTATTGTTTTCCGGGAAAAGTGTATGAAAGATGTGTCTCATTAATAAAGATTAGTCACACTAGATTTTCTTATTTAATTCTCTACAAGAATTTTTAGAAACAAATGAACTGCTATTGGATAATTGTAGGGGACAGTCATTTGACAACGCTGCCAATATGTTCGGTCCATATAATTGTGTGCAAGCTCTTCTAAAAGAAAAAAAAATTAATTCCCTAATTATGTGCCGTGTGCTGCATATTCTCTTAGTCTGGATGGTGTAGAATCAGTTAAGGTAACAACTGAAATCGTTCGTGAACTTCTTTGGTTTAGTGCAACAAATATATGTTTTCTTTTCTGCTTCAACCCGTAGGTGGAACCTCTAAATCGTGAAATTAAACTGAAATTTTCCTTAAAAGCTCAAGTCAGACCAGATAGTGTCTTGTCATTACAGTACTGTTGAAGCCTTAAAAGATAATTATAGTAATAACATGAATATTCTTAAAGCATTTAGTGACAACAAAAATGAGAAAATTATATTTCGAAAAGTGGCTGTAAATTTATTTGATAAATTAATAAAACTCGAAGCTGTCATTTTAATGAAATTTTAGGACGAAATTTTCGAAATATTTAATCCAGTTAACAAAAAATTACAGACTCCTGGTTTGGACATCTGTAAAGGAAATAAGTTAATTATGTCATTAAAAACGTTTATAAGCAATGTACAGGTATCAGATAAAAAACTAAAAGAGTATCAAGATGCAGCCAAAAAAATTGTCTTAGTGTAGAAACAGAAAATAGTGATGTGAACAAGAAACGGATTATTTCAAAATTTGCAGATAAATTGACAGAAAAAAAACTAAGTATGGGACAAAAAAATTTAAAAGGGACACGCTTATTGTTGCGTTAGATAAGCTAACCCTTGATTTAAATAGAAGTCAAGTACATGCAGAATATAGTATTAAAATTTTTGATGGATTTGCAAGATCAAAGTAAGAACGTCGACCTGGAGATTGTACGGCCGCGGTGGCCGAGTGGTCTAGGCATCGGATCATGGCTAGCGTGTCATGAGTTCGATCCTAGTACCACTAAAGATACGCCGTGTAGGGGAGCGATGCACCTTAAATCTGTCGAGAGCTCAAACGTCCTCCCGTTGGTGTGGTGTGGTAGTTAGGAGAGGAGGGTGCCAGCTCAGGTGTCGTCCGCGTCACTTGACCACGGTTCAAAATTACGCGGACCGTCGCCAAAAGCCCTCGTGTTGTTAATCAGTGCGACGTTAATATTCTCTCTCTGGAGATTGTACTCCTTATTCAGAAGACGTAGACCAACATTTAGTAAATGAAGGTGTTCAGCTCAAAACTTATCTAAAATAAAATGAGCTGTCCTATACTTATAGTGATATGTTAAATTTAAATTTGAAAAGAAGCTTGTTGACGTTTTTCCAAATATGAATACCGTTTTAAAGATTTTTATAAAGCTCCCTATTACTAGTGAAGCAGAGCGTGCATTCTCTAAAATGTCCTATTTTGAAATATAGGACAACAGCAACAAATACTAGACTTACTTATTTATCACTTCTTTCTATTAATACTGATCTCACTAAAGACAAAATGTGATGAGCAAATGAAAGAATTTGCAGCACAAAAATGCAGAAAAGTTTTCTTTTGTAAATTATGTTATTGTTTATAACGAATTTAAATTGTTTGAAATAAAAAAAACACCCTTAAGCGAAAATTTCGTATGTTTAAAATTTTTCCCCGCAAAATTTTTTTTTAGGAAAATGGCAAATTTTTTAATTATTTAGGGGGCTCTCCAGGTATTATTAGTCCAGGGCCCCAATGGTCACGGTCCGGCCCTGATTCAGACAAATTTTAATAACAGTATCCTAATAGCAACAGATGGTTCAAAAACTACAAATCAAACATTAATAGGAATCTTGACCCCCCCCCCCCCCAAAAAAAAACGTTCGACAAAATTTCTTACTGAAAGAGATGATTTCACAGCTGAAGCTATAGCTAAATGGACTGCGTTACAAAATTGGATTACTGGATTACAGAAGCAGAAAACTATGTTATCCTGACGGACAGTTTGTCAGTTTAAAAAAGTACTCAAAATATTAATAGAAAATCCAATACGATAATTTTAAATTTAGACTCCACTTTGCTAGAGAGTCTCCATATAGAGTTCAATCCATTACATTCATTTGAGTACCTTCACATAAGGGAATAGCGATTAATAAAGTTGATAAAACCACAGTCTCTCCAGAACCGTGGAGTATTATTCCTTGGATTTCAGTGGAGGACCTACATACACACATATTTAAAAAACATAAAAGTTAAAATAAGAAGTATGGACACAAAGAGCAGAAGTCATAAAAACTATAATTATATTTCACATCTTGAAAATTGGAATAGACAAGCAACAAACAGTAGAAATTCAGAGGTTTTAATTAATAAGATACGAGCAAAAAAACTACCATTGAATGATTTTTAATTTCTTTTTAAACAAGTAGATTCTCCAATATGTTCGGAATGTCAAGTGTCAGAAACAAGAGAACATTTCATTTTAACCTGTAGCAAATACAAAACGCAACGAAAAGTTTTAACTCCGATCACGGAGAATGGTCTTATTCAACAATAGCGAATAGTAAAACATTACAGCACGTTAAAAAAGTAGAAGAATTTTTAAGATCAACCAATAGATTCTAAAATATGAACCAATATAGATTCTTAATATTCTATATTCATCAAATTCTGTCGGAGCATATGTCCATGACCAAGTCTCCAGATTGAACTGAACTGAAATATCTAAAAGTTGAATAATTTTTCCTTTTTTTATAAAAGCATCTTGACTGTAAAGTCATTACTTTTTCTTTTCATTTCTTAGTCATTCTTTTTATGTATAAAAACTAGCTTTTACCTGTGGCTCCGCTCGCGTTGATGTCTTTAAATAACTATCAAAGTCATAATCACTGTCATTAGAAAGTAAATAATACAATAAAATAATTTTTTTATTGCTTGACTGGAACCAATAAAATTTAAAAATTCTAAAATTGAGCTTACTTTAAAAAAACAGAAAACATAAATTATTATAATAATTAACAACAAAAATTCAATAACTTAAACTATTCATATTTTTAAAAAGAGCTCAAAATAGAATATTATTCTAAGATGCTACTGTATACCATATTATATATTCTTCCGTCAGTTGCAAATATGTGAAGATTTGGGCGTTGGACACACCGATCAGGCTACATATAGTTGGCCAAGGGAAAAACATTGCTTTTCCAAATGCACCCCTGCTACTTGAAATGTTAGCTTTTTTAATAGCAACAGTAAAACTGGAAATTGAACTCGTTTGAATTGAAACGGTAGGTCAGTGGGGATACTTGGTATTCGAGGTATGATAACACTATCCTTTTTCATGACATATGTTCAAATATTGGCACCAAGTATATTCTGCATCAGTTTTGTGATCCAAAGCCTCGTTCCTTTACATAGTCGAGGAGCATCGAGATTTTGCATAACTGGTACATTTAGTTTTAATTGAAGTTTATGTGAGGGTACACCCGAAAGTTCAAGTGAATTTAAGAACTCCGTGGGATATGAAGTACTTTGTTCTTTATCCATGATTGTATTCATTGATAAATATTTCTTCATTCCCCTCCTCCGCACGTCGTTTAAATTTTCAATGTTGATTTTATGATGGTCATTGCTAGGCACCAGTATTGATCTTGCGCGCAACCACTGATCCCAATTAAAATTTTGTTGCAAGCCCGGGTAAATTTTAGCAATAAGATTTACATCATTTTCCTCTACGTACCTCCAGCCTAAAATTTAACCTCCATTATTTGCGCCCAAACATCCATAGCCGATTTTCAATTGCGTATCTGCACAATGTTCCGAATCTACGTCATTATGAAGATACACTCTTATATTCGTTTTCAGACTGAATTTTTCAACTTTTGCCCATAAGCTTGGCGATTTAATACAGGTTCTGATTTCCTCTGCCAGTGTACAATTCTGGATTACTGGGAGTGTTTGTCGGAAATCACCAGCCAATATATAATAAAGTTACCATTCCTCCTATAATATCTATACTATCTCGTAAATCCTGAAGAGTTCGATTTAACGCTTCTATTGCTTTCTTGTGAGATATCGTACTTTCATCTTGCACTAAAAGATTACATTGTGGAAGTACCCTGCCTTGGGAGCTATTTTTTCTGAAATTTCAGATGAGTGAATCTTCAAATGCAAGATTAAGCGATAATTTTAAAACGAAATGTGCAATACGACCGTTGGTCAATAAAAAAAATTGCGGCTATACCAGAAGTCATAGCAACTGCTATCTTCTGGATTTTTCTGATGGTCATTAATAATAAGTTTAGCAAAAACGTTTTTCCGGTTCCTCCAGGGCCGTCGAGAAAAAAAGAGTGCACTACTGCCGGATTCTATTTTACGTAACACTTGTTGGAAAACGTGACTTTGTTCTGGAGTTAATTGAGGGGTAAATTCTGTTGCTTGATGTTGCAATGCTATAAAATCGTAGTTTAATTCTCAAGCAATTTCATTATCAAAGCTATTTCCATCGACACGTATAGGACTAATCATTCCAAAATCATGTAGCTTCTTCCCAACTATTCTGAAAACCTTCATTGCGTTTCGTTGTAGATGTGTTCATTAAAAGGCATATTTGGTTGTTTTTCGTCGCAAAATATCTTCCGCCATGTAGTCTTTGTACTTATACCAAAATTCAAAGTAATAAATACTTTCAAAACTAATCGAAACTACTAAAGTAATCAAAACTTTTTATGAAACTGTCAATTAATATTACCATAGAATTTTCAATATCACGCGCGCGCAATGGACTAAATTCATGACGGTCACATGATAATATAAACACTTGTTCTACATTGAATTCAAAACAGACAATAGAAACTACATATATATACACTGGTGTGCAAAAATTAAGGACGAAGTCAAAAAATTAGCATATCAGCTGAACGAAGAGGCAGAGCAGACAGAAAGACCAATCAGGAGATTAAGTGAGGTGATGTACGGTAGCACATGCGCAGATATGCAGGTAGACGTAATGGGTGAATGTCTGAGTAGTAAAGCATGTTGTCGGTGTAAGATTAGTATTTCTGGCAAAGAGATTGCACACCGTATAGCAGTTAAAATCACACCGAGTTGCTGCCTCAGCGAGAAATGATGAATAATCAATCTGTTAGACGACATCTGGATGCTTTTACCCGAGGTCGAATCATTGGGAAGTTGGAGGAAGGTCGCAGTGTGACAAGTGTGGCTGCAGAGTTCGGAATTGCTCACAGCATCGTTTCACGACTTTGGAGACAATTTCAAACTACAGGAACAGCTATCCAGGGGTTCAGTAGTGGTCGTCCACGAGGAACCACACCCGCAGATGACCGGTATATTGCCTTACAGGCCAGGAGAAACAGGCGGCAGACAGCGGGAGAAATCGCTAGACACACGACACAGGCGACTGGACGACCGATATCGTGTTTTACCGTGGCCAGAAGACTGCACGGTGGTGGTCTGTTTGCACGACGCCCTGTACGGTGTGTACCTCTAACGCCTGCCCATCGGAGAAGGCGTTCTCTGTGGTGCCGGGAATACCGGAATTGGAGAGACAATGAATGGGGACGAGTACTCTTTACACATGAGAGCAGATTCAGTCTGAGTAGCGATTCTCATCGCATACTCATCTGGAGAGAGCGGGGAAGCCGCAATCATCCCTCGAACATCATTGAAAGGGACAGGTATGGAGGTGGCGGTGTTCTCGTTTGGGGAGGCATCATGCTTGGTAGTCGTACAGACCTTCACATCTTCGACGCAGGTTCAGTCAACGGGACCCGTTATTGTAACGAGATTCTTCTTCCATATGTGCGTCTTTTTAGAGGCGCTATGGGTCCGCAGTTCCTTTTCATGGACGACAATGCACCATGTCATCGCACAGTAGCTGCCGAACAGCTCTTAGAGAGTGAGGACATTGAACGTATGGATTGGCCGGCACGATCTCCGGATCTCAATCCCATTGAGCATGTATGGGATTTTCTAGGCAGACGCTTGGCAGCTCGTACCTTACCACCAGTAACGATTCCGGAGCTTCGATTGGCGCTGCAAGACGAATGGGCAGCAATGCCTCAACAACTCATTGACACCCTCCTTATCAGCATGGGCAGACGCTGTGAAACCTACCTAGCAGTCAGGGGAGATCATATCCCCTACTAAAGACCGGATATTTCTTGCTGGACACCCATCACAGGGATGTTTCGGCCTTCAGTCGCATTGCGCTCCATGCTACTTTTTCAATAAAGCTTCTTTTTATCCCTCTGATTTCTCTTTTAGTAAGTGTTGTTTACATTACTCATGTCCTTACGTATTGGGGATCTTACGGTATTAAATGTGTTGATTTGGAATGCTTTTGTACAAAGTTATATTGAAAAAACCGTCTCGTCCTTAATTTTTGCACACCAGTGTATATATATATAGCTCGTACTTTTTATTCTATTTGTAAAACTTAGGTAAAATTTCAAATTGCATAATTAGGTAAAGATGCTCAAGAGTTATAAAAAGAAATTTCTGCTAAACGATTTTAAAATTAAAGAAAAAAAAAGTCTTGATTTATACATGTACTTTTAAATAAAGTGTGACAAATATTAATTTTTTAAAAAAAAAGTTTCTGTAAAAAGCGTCATTTGGCAACAACGAAGTGCATGAACTGATTTGCTGAAAATAGATAGTTGCATTTATCGTGACTATGACGTCACATGTGTTTTTGAACTTGATTAGCTAAAAACACGTGGCTTAAAATTATCACGTGATTATAACGTCACATGAATTTAATCCATTCGCTAAAACTTTATTTAGTTTCCCTCTTTAAAAAGTGGGGGGAAATTTGCTTAAAATTTCTGGGATTGTCGGAATAGAGAATTCCTCAGCCAACTTGGCGATATCTCTCAAAGTTTGAGTTTAACATTTAATAAATGTAACGTATAATAAACGTTTGACATTTAATAAAAAACATCTAAAGAAATACTTTTTCTTATGTTAAATTACACTATTCTTCAGTTATTTGTTACAAATGTGAGAAAATTTTTTATTAAAATTTCCGGTATTGACAAAATGCATAATTCCGTGCCAACTTGGCGGGAGTAAGCAGCGCTCCACTGTTTTACCCGCGTAGTTCTCATTCCCTTAGAAATACGGGGATAAAATATACCTTATGTTACTGCCAGATAATGTAACTTTCTATTGGTGAAAAAACTTTGAAAATCGGTCCAGCCGTTTCAGAGATTATTCGGAACAAACAAACAGACAAATATTTTAAAAATTGATTTTTTGATATAAGTACCGTATATACTTTTAAATGCACTTAGTAAAAAGCTGTTAATTTGAAATTACAAACAGACACTTTAATTTTATTTTTTTGTATAGATTAAGAATTATTTGCTTTTTAGTTTTATTAGCTATAAAAGCATGTGTTTTTTAAAACTATCATTTATTCATTGAGGAATTAATCTTAAATGCGTTATTTTTTTTAGAATCTGGAATACCCATTAGTATCCTACCAGTGCGTCGATACAGCCTGGTTTGCAAAATGTAAGACCAGCCAATTGTAGGAAATCCGGAAGAGCTAAGTTTGAAATATTTATGAAGAAGGTGTACAAAAAAAAAGTCAATGATAGTTTTCATTAACAAGATGACAATTTGTGCTAGCCCTGAGCGTTTTCGCTGTAGGGTAGAAGTTAATCTTTTAGTCGCCAAATCTGGAAATGGGACCTGGAATGAGTCGCCAAATCTAGAAATGGGAAATCATTAATCCTGATCAAGACAATGAAACTTAATTATTGTATTATCACCAGTCCTTGATAAGTGTGCAAAATTTTGAATTCATCTGACCTTTTAAAGTGGGTAAAAATCGAGTTGAAATATTCCGTTAGCCACCCATCCGGTATAGTGGGCAGTGAAGCTGACTGCGGTGCCGTAGGGACTGGGTTCGAATCCCGAAAAAGGCATGGATGTTTGTGTTGTAATCCTTTCTTCTGTCTGTGTTGTATGCCCCCGTGTTATACATTGCGTGGTGCACGGGGTTTATAAATGTTAAAACAAAAAAAAAAAATCCGTTACATACAGGTGAAGCTAATAAAAGCGTGTTAAAAACAAACTGTTTATATCACAGAATTGAATAAGGATTTGCATTATACAATTGTAAATCTGTTCACATTATTGTCCGGTTAAACCATTCATTTCCAAAGGGGTCCACGATAGTGGATCTCATGACGTTAATTTTAAAAGAAAATTTAATCCAATGGAAACCAGACTTTACCTACCGCAAAGTACCCGGCGTTTTGCGCGCCCTCTTCAAACAAACGAAAATCACGGGTGCGCGTTGTACGCCGCGTATAAAAGTGAGAGCTTTAGAATTAAAAGGGATGAGCTCCCTATATAACTAAGTACCGTTTATTTAAAAGAACAGAAATTCCCCTCATAAACTTAAGGGTTGTAATTCTAAAAGGATACCATTTTCTTAAAAGCTTGAAATAACACCTGAACTTCAAAACATAAGAGCATTACACACATGTATTTCAGATTTCTTTGATAAAAAAGGGCGTTATACGATGGGTTTTACGGCATATTTAACGTATTTATTTACTCAATTGAATGAGGTAAATTTGCAGGAACAAGATGACAGCATAAATTTTATTTAAACAAGCATCATCATTTCAGAGTTTCTTGCCAAAATTAAGCTAAAGGAGTAAAATTATTGGACATTACAAATTTTCCCAATTGGCCACAGACAATCTGCCTGGAAACAACGTTTTAACCTACGTTCAACATTTAAATGCCCTTTATTCAGATTTTGTGACTAGGTTTGAGAATGCTTTGACTTAGATAATTACCACGGTAGGCAATGAATTCATACGGTCACATTGAAAAAACAAATGCATATCTCAAAAGGAACTGATCGGAATAGGCAGTAACGGAGATCTTAAAGTAAAGTTTAGAAACGGATATCCGCAATTTTAGCTTTAAAAAGACATACCTTTTATTTATCTCGAATTATGAAGTATTGTGAGAAAGTTTTTAATTGTTTTACCAAGTGAGAAGAAGTTTCAGCTTGGTTGCCAATCTCCAAGAAAAAAAGAAAGGAACTAACCGAGGAGACTAACTTTTCTAGGAGATTTTGGGTTAAATCTGACAATCTTGATGCCAATTCTTGAAAATTTGTTATTGAAACACTAGATTCATCCCTATTATTATAAATATTTGTTTGTTGATCAGTTATTTTATGTATTATTTTAGTTAACATGCGTTTCTATTGTTATATGACATTTTTTTTCAATGTGACTATATGAATTCATTGCCTACTCTGTGGTATTGCTATAAAAAAGCAATCTCAAACCAAGTTTTAAAATCTGAGTAAATGTTATTTAAATATTGAAACTTAGGTTAAAATGTCCTGACAGATTGTCTGTGACTAGGTGACGCGCGTCCAATATTATACTTCTTTAATTTAATTCTGAAAATTAATGCTGAAATAGTCCTTGTGTCTTAATAAAATGTATGCTGTCACCTAGTAACCACAAATTGTTCTCACAAAGTTTAGTACCTGAATGTTAAATTGGTAAAATCTGGTTTCCAACAGATTAAATTTATTTTTTAAGATTAAAGTCAGGATCTCTGGTTTAATGAGAGTCACTATTACAGACCCCTTTTTACGCTTCATGGACCCCCAGATTATTTTTTCACTGGCATAGACACCTTGCTGGTCGTCATAGACCACTTTGGGAATCACTGGCATGGATGTTTGTAAATTTATAGTGCCTTTGCGCCATGGGGGGTACTCTAAAAAGCCGCCGAGCCGCAAATCCTCTCGTGAAGTTGGTGGAAGAGGATGAGAGGTGGGAGACCTCTGACCACTCCCAGAGTACTCTCCTTCAAAATGGGGGGAGAACCGAACCAAATCGTATTGCCACCTGCATGCTGCTCAAAGCTACGGATAACGACAGGCTTACAATCTAGCCCGATGCCATGATGAATTTCGTGGGCCTCGATCTGACTACGTCAGACAGGTGGCATTAGCAGCAGCAACAACAGATTTTTTTAACCTTTATTCGTGTGTGTTTATGTAAGTACAATTGATTTCAGTAATGAGAGACGGTAGACAAGTTATTTCTCAAAGTTTTAATTTGACAAGTGTTACTTTTCAGAAAAATAATTTACAAATGAGACATAACCAAAATTAAAAACTCGGAATGACATGAAAAAGATTTTTTTTGTGCTTTCCCTACTTGTTTTTAATAAACTGACGTGAAAGTCAAGTACGACTACCCCAATAATTATAATTTTGCGAATTCTTTTTTGTTTTGTATTACATGGACTACACCAGGGGTTGGCAACCTGTGGCACGCGGTACAATTCTTAGTGGCACTCAACAACTCTCTACAAATTTGTCAGTCAATTTTGAAATGGAACTTACATAACTAACATTTAAGAGTTATGGAAAGGGAAATTTACGGAATTGTCAAAAAATCTAGAAGTTAACTTTGACGATAAATCGGCAGCAGTATTGAATTTTTGGGTGCCATTTCTGGAGAGATTTAATTGTTTGAAGAGAAAATTACATTTACTTTGCTTTCCGCGTTTGATTCTTCATATCTATGTGAAAAAATCTTTTCTCATATGAAAAGTATTTCGAGTCTGCAAAGAAGTTGTTTTTCTTTCCGGACTCAACTGAACATTCAGTATCGTGTGAACTATTAAGTCTCAAATTATACCCTTAACATTGCGACATAAAATAGAAAAGTGCAGGGGATTTGCATTAAAATATTTAACTATATTGAAGGAATATTTATATTTTTGTGTTTTTATTGCTTTAATTGTTAAAACAAGTTTAAAAGATACATAATACAAAATGTATGTACAATTTTAATTTTCTCTATATGTTGAAAGAATAGTTATATTTTATGTCAGTAAAAATGCATAGATAATGCACAGTTAATATAAAACTCCGTATCTGTATTCTTGACCTTTATCCTCTAATTTTGCATGCATTGCCGCGGGAATTACTTCAAATATATTCTACTGTGTGGAACCCTGAATCCTATTGATAGATTGGTTTGGCACGCCACAGCAACAAGGTTGCCGGCCCCTGGACTACACGATACTAAATAGGAACTGAAACATCCTGCAAATATTGAAAGCATTCATTCACTTCCAATTAATGAGTCAGCTTCCTGAATATGATAAATGATGGATGTTTTCAAGCGTAGCCTATGAATGTTCAATGTATTCGTCAGAATATATATACATAATGCATCGTTAGTAATACATTAATTTAAAGCCTAAATGTTTAAACAACAGTGTATCAAATTACTTTCAGAGTAAATTCAACTAAGTTCCAGGTCCGTTTGGAATTCATCGAAAATGGCTCTATGCGTTGTGAAAATGACTTGTGAAAGATGAAAATGGAATTAACTTATGAACAATATCGGAAACGGTTACTCAGAATTGCCTGTTTTGCATGGGGCTATCCCTGAGTGTGAATTTGGGTGCTGATGCAAGTCTGGGAGGAGGCTTCGATACATCTTCTCTGGCACCCCATGGCCGGCAATGTCTCTGTTTGTTGGAAGGCATCTGAAAGGGGTTGATTTGAGTGAACATCCCCGCAGCGGGAGTTTTGGCGAACTTCTTATCATCCGATTCCGGTTGTCTGTCTGCGCCTCCGTTGTACACTTGAGTCCTAGAGCCATAGCTCTGCACAGAGGCATCGGAATTGTTCAGTTTCTGCCTTTCTCCTTGAAAAGGTTTTGAGGTACTTCGATAAGTGTCCACACGCATTCTAGAAGTATCCACCGACTCGGCGAGGCCGGCCCTGGGGTGGTGATTAGTCCTTTCGAGTTGTTTTCCTTCGCGGTCTATTAGTGACTTGCCAGTATTGTCATGGATTCTGCTCGAGGGACTCTCTATCTGTACTGTGTTTGTAAATGCATACTGGCTTTTTGGGATGGTTACAGGGCTCCTTCTCAGGGCCTTTCTTTTCACAGAAATTTCCAGCGAGTCTTTGGAAACATCTGAATCATTGTTGTCCTCCTCCGTTCGAGTCGTCTTGTTTCTGGCAGAGAGGTTTTGCACCACAGAAATTTCTTCTCTAGTGCTGGAAAGAGATTCCCCCTCACTGCCTTGCCACGCATCTGTCGGCCTCCTGGGAACTTCCTCGATGTCCACTTTCAGTACCTCCTGTCTGTATTCGGTTGAAGAGCCATCAGGATACCTGCGAGAGCTGAAAATAAAACATTCAAAGGATTGCATTGTCTCATAAGAATACAAATTAGTGAAACAATAAAATGGTGATTCTCAACCTTTTTTTTTTCGGTACACTTTTAGCAATTTAAAAATTTGGCGGTACACTAACAATTAATAAGGGAACCAGGATATCATATACTTTCAAAAAATCGATTTTAGTTTTAAAAAATAGTGCATATTTTTCTGAATCTAAAAATGTATATTACTTATATGTTTGTTGATAAAATAGCCCTAAAAAATGGAAAATAAAACTGTAAACAAATGACCACGCCCCTTTTGACATATTTTAAAAGGATAGTTTCCCCTATGTTTGATCTTTATAAACTTTTGAATTTTTTTCGTTTGAATGAATAACTCCGCTATTGCGTGGCATATATTTTATTATGCCAAAGTAAGATTAATTAAAATTCGAAAATTAAGATTTTCAGAATTTTAAGGTTTTATGATTATTTCAAAGAAATTATGCAGTTAATTTATTAAGAAACTGGTTCATTATGCTTCATATGTTGCTTTATATATATGTGTAAATTTTTTTGTATATTCAGGAAATATTTTTGTAAGAAATGGTGCGTACATGAAAATATGTATTACAAGATCTCGAAATTTATGTTCATGTTAACTAAAACAAAGAGAAAAAAAAAACATATGAATTTAAAATTACTTTTGCAACTCTAGAAAATTATTAAGCATTATTATTAGGCATATAAAAATAGGCAAGAAAATACTAATCACGTGAATAATATGTGAAAACATTTTTTTTTTTTTCACTTTTCCTCAAAAGCATAGTTTTTTTGTATTTAGGTACATTTTTTTAAAAAAAACTATTGCACTATATGATTCCAGATTTTTTATACTTCTATACAAGATGCCTATGCATATAGTGAACCTAATTTTTTTTATTAAAATTGTGCCTAATTTTTTAAAAATGGTTTTATGCATAAAAAAAGCAAAAAAAAAAAAAAAAATAGAAATTTCCCAAATTTTATAGTTTTATAATTTTTTTTAAAGAAATTATAAAAAAAATTTTACTGAAAAAATAGATTCACTGTCTTTTGTGTATTGTTTTATATATGTGTAAAAAATATTTTGCATCAAAAAAAGATACTTTTTTAAAAAATGGTATCTAAACCTAAGTATGTATTATGAGTTCTCAAAAATTATGTATTACTTAAATTAAGTAGGAAACAAAAACTTTTGAAATAAAAAGTTATTTTTGTAGTTCAACAGATTAATTAAATTGTCTTTATTAAGAACATAAAATATCTAAGCTCTATTGGAAATTTTAAAAGATATATGTCTCATAAACAAAGGGTCTTAATTTTGACATTTTACTCTTTCGAGCATGTCCTGGTTCCCTTAAATAAGCTAAAAAGAACTTTATTTTTAATACACTGTGTAAAATAGTTTATAACTAAAAATCTCAGTGTTAAATAAAATAATATGTACTACAAAATGTTTGTTCAGTAATTGATTCGAAATTATTTATAAGAATGCATTTAATGCGAAATTTGAGCTGGATGATTTTTGATCATTTCGTTTGTATATCGTCGTAAAAATGATAATGCCGCTCTCCTTTCGTCGTCTACATTTCATGTCTTGACCTTTCTTTCATTTTTATATTTATTAATCCTGAAGAATCGAACGCATACTAATAAGGTGTAAAAAATTCTAGCAATATTTTAAAGCTATTATGAGTTAATCGCCTCTAATTTTAATTCAAAATGAATCCGAATGTTTTGAAATTAAATCTCGATTAGCGAAATTCGTTCTTCCTCTTCATTCGAAGTTCACTAATTTACAGATGCATCCGTTATCCTAAAGCTATTACGAAACCAATCAAATTTTTGTATATCCCTCTTTCCCCGATAGGATAAGTCCACGAATATCTTTAGTTTTTTATAAATCGGCCGAAGGTTTCGGTTCCGGATTTTATTTATTTTTTCTCACAGTATAATCAATAATTTTAAAAACTTTGGCGGCATGCAAAAGTGCCGCGGCGCAGTGGTTGAAAATCACTGCGATAAGATTACAGTTTTTTCATATCACACATAATGTACAGTTTTGAGAAGGATCACACTTTTAAATGGCATACGAGTAGGACAAACTAGTTTCTTAGCGATTCGATTATAAAATGATGGAAGTTTAATTGAAAGTTTTTGTTTCGTTGCTGTGTTTCCATTGTAGTTGTCGTAAATTGTGTCAAACACGAATTATTATTTTAAATTTAGCTCATTAAAGTTTGTCGGCTTGAAGGTAGCGCACCCGCCTTATAGGCCCGATCAATCCCGGCTGAAGTCGATAGATTTTCTGAATGCGAAAATCCCGTGATTATGTGGCCCGTAAAGGATCCCTTGAATATCAATTTGACTCTGGTCTTATAGGCAAAATTATTTCACGGTAATGTTCAGCCTCTGAAGTGAGTTTGAACTAAATAAATTCAAACGTCAAAAATTTGGTTGTGGGATGCCACTACAGTCGGAGTAAGCATTAAGTCGATCGCGATCGATCGGGGGACCGCCAAGATATTTTGGGGTGACCGCCTTCACTAAGACCTAATAATCATTCCATCGTACGAAAGTTCAAAAATATCGTATTTATTCAAATTTAAGCCAATTTTGTGAAAATTGAAAAATAGTCTAAAATGGTTTATCGATATTCAATTTTCGAAGTTAAAATAAATTTAAAAGGAAAACTAATAAGGAGTGAATAATTAATTATTTTATCAGTATTATATAAACCTTTAAATACGTGCATGAAGCTGTAATTGCTCTAAATACCCCATCCAACCAATGTTTTTTCCCCTTCGATTCTAAGCCAATCCCGATTTTCAGTAGCATTAACATTGGGCAAAAGTGCGGCTTAGATTCGAGTAAATACGGTATTTAAAAAGATATGGAGGGAAAAAATCGAGTCATAAGAGAAAATTTCGTTGAATAGAAAATGCACTTCGCTATTTGGAGGTAATTTTACGAAGAAAATCGGAAAATGTTCTTAATTCCAGGAAAAAGTTCGCTAAATAGAGAAATTCGTAAAATGGAGGTTCGACTGTATTGGATACTTCCTTTTATCTCATTATATCTACGCTACTGAGTGGACCGCAACACCTTGAAAAAATTAGAAGTAGTCCGTACCCTGGAAAAGTCTGCCCACCCCTGCACTACAGGGGTGGGCAGACCACCAATCATACTTGGAGCTGTGACTGCAAAGCTTTAGCTGCCAAAATGCAGCTCATTTGAAAGGAAAAAAAAGTCGAAAAAGAACTCAAATTCTAACACGACAGTTTTTTAAAAGAACGCGAATGATGTCAAATGATTATGAACAAAAGAAAAATATATGATGAAAACTCAGAAAAATAACTTAAAAGGTCAAGTCGGACAAATACAATGAACTGAAATCAACAATATCCATTCAAATTTCAATAGGAAATATCAGAGACGTCTTAAGGCATGGGTCAACTGTGCCTGGGCCTCGTTTCGTTCTCGACTCATTCTTAATAAGATCATGATCCGGATAATTTTAATGGTCAAATATTATTTCCGTACATAATCTCCGAAAAATAGAGAATTTCAAATTACATGCCAACTGGCAGAAGTGGAAAGTCTGTATTATTATGTGATGACCATAGTCCATGTCTGGGTCTAATACCATAAAAAAATATTCAACACATTTAGTCGAAATGTGGCCATCGGTCAAATCGGTTTATGAGATTGCGAGTCGTGCACATTTATTTGTTTCAAATAACCGTTTGTAATTTTTGATCTACTTTTAAAGATCACAGGTAGGGCCTACTTTTTAGCACAGGGGTATAGGGCCTCAAAAAATTAGATAATAAAGTTGAGCCCAGGGCCTCAAAAAGTCTTAATATGTCTCTGTTTATGGAGTTTCAAAAGAGATTCTGGAAAAGAGCATCCTATTTAAGCTACATCTGAACTGGCTTTTTCCTCACCTCCCCATAGATGGACCTGGAAGCCTAGGTCTATTAACCTTTCATTATGGTCTTTGACAGAACCAAGAATCGAAATTATACATTCATCGTGAATTATGAAATTCATTATGGCCATTAATTACGAGGAGGGAGATCAAGAAATAATCCTGGATGTTTCCGCCTAAGTCAAAATTTTTACATTATACTTGTTTTCTGGTTGTCCGTAACTCTACTAAGCTTATTCCAGTTTTTGCTTTATTTGTTAGAGTAAAATTTGGGGTATATTTTATAGGTTCTTTTAATGTAAAGATACATTACCTGACTTCTCCCTGGGGCGCGGGATCATCGCTCTCAAAAGTGTCTTCGAACTTTTTCTTCCAGTGTCCCTCTGCCATGACATTGGCCAGCATCTTCTCGTTGAGAGAACCAGTCGTACTCAGGGCCTCTGTGGCTAATCTATGCTGCCCTTGCGTCCCACTCCCGCTGCCGGCAGCACCTCCAGCGCTCTGAGAGCGCCCTTCTCGGTCGATCTGCGTCAAGTCATAGATGCTCTGGGAACGATAAAGAGGATGGAAGAGTTTCTGCCCACTGTGACTGAAGCTGCACGAGCCCAACCGTCTAGGTCCACCGGAAGAGGAAGGGGCCATCCGCTCGATTTCCAGTCGCACGTCATAGGGGGACGCGTAGCTAAGAATGGTGAGGGCGTCCTCGTACACAATACTTGAGAAAGATACTGTCACACTCACAATCTTATCACCTGGAAAGGAGATAACTGCTTACATCATTCAAAATATGTTGTTGTATTTGATTTTATGGACGGATCAATCCAAACATATAAAACAGCTCAAGTATCACACAAGAACAATGATAAATATTAAAAAGAACAAACATTTAAAGTAAGAACCTAAAAAGAAGTTAAAAATTCAAACAAAAAGAAAAGATACACAAGAGATGTAGTCTTTACAAAGAGTTAATAAAAGTTTTTGGCATTCCAGTATAGTTTGCTTATCTGGTCATGATTTTGAGACTCTTAAGCTAGTTCTTGGCATGTTAGAAGATGGTATTCAGGATGCCAGAATTACAAATCTGGCATATACTAGATGGAAGGAGGCCTATTTTATTAAGATGATGTACCATATGCAATCATGGCCTGTTTTCAGTCTCAAGTTTGACACGGCCCCTTTACGGGACTTTTGACAAAACTTTTTCTAAATGTCTTGAACGTTAGCCCAGGATTTGACTGTTGATTTCGTTACCTGGTCGGATTTAAAAGTATCTAATAGTTTCTCAAAGATATGCATTATACACTATCTGGCCAAAAGTATCCGGACACTCCTTAAAAAAGTGGTTCTGGCGAGTGACGCAATTTGATACGTAATTGAAAGCTATAAACGTGTTGGTAGTGGTTTGTCAGATTTTATTTATGCGTTTGTGAGACAATGAGTCAGTCAAACGAGCTTATTGAGTTTGATCGTGGCAGTATAGTGGGATGCCACCTTTGTGAGAAATCAGTTCGTGAGATTGCGGACATTCTACAGAAGCCTAAATCCACTGTGAGTGAAGTAATTGTGAAGTGGAAACGTCGAGGCAGTGAAACGGCAGAAAAACGAACTGGTAGGTCGAAAATACTTGATGTACGCAGCCGCAGGACTCTGAAAAGGGTAGTGAAACAAAATTGCAAGTCCTCGTTGGTGGAAATATCTCAGGAGTTCCAAAGTTCATCAAGAATTAGTTTTAGCAGCAGGGCTGTCCGTCGAGAGTTAAAAAACTTGGGATTCCATGGTCGTGCAGCCGCTCACAAGCCAAACATCACTCCACAGAATGCGAAGCATCGATTGCAATGGTGTAGAGCTCACCGTCATTGGACTGTGGACATGTGGAAAACTGTTCTTTGGAGTAAAGAATCTCACTTTACATTCTGGCAGTCGGATGGACGAGTCTGGGTTTGGTGGATGACCGGCGAACGTTTCTTTAGTGACTGCATTGGGCTGACTGTTAAGTTTGGTGGTGGAAGCATAATGGTGTGTATGTGTGGGGGGTGTTTCTCGTGGTTTGGCCTGGGTCCGTTAGTTCCTGTGATTGGAAACATGAACTCTGAGATGTATGTGGACATTCTGGACAATGCTGCACTCCCAACTCTATGGCAATATTTCGGGGAAGGCCCATTTCTCTTCCAGCAGGATAACTGCTTCATTCACACATCGAGGCTTGCACAGACGTGTTTTGACGAAATGGGTGTTCAAAAACTGGACTGGCCTTCTCAGAGCCTCGATCTAAATCCCATAGAACACCTTTGGGACCAATTACAGCGCAGATTACGAAGCCAGCCAAATCGACCATCCACACTGCAAGCACTCACTTCAGTTGTGATGAACGCCTGGAAGGCAATTCCTATGGTCACCTATCAAAAATTGGTGGAACGTCTTCCCAAACGTGTGCAGGCTGTCATCCCTGCAAAAGGGGGACGTACATCATATTAATATGTGCCTCAGGACGCTCTAAGTCCATACCACTGGGTGTCTGGATACTTTTGGCCAGAGAGTGTAAGTGACTCTGGAGAAAGAGGCATGTTGCCTTGTAGCTATAGTGTTCCTCTCTTCACTAGAAAGTAAGCCTTTTCGTTACTGTCGATACCCACATGTGAAGGGATCTATCGAAAACAATTGTTTTGTAGCATTTGTGAGTATATAAAATAGTCATATTTTAATAGTCAATATCAAAGTTCGTCATATTTTCCAGATAATCCAGGTGTCTCATTCAAAACAATACTCACTAAAACTACAAAACTCTGTGTAATAGTAGAGTAACGAAGTCCTGGCTGTGTACTATAAACGGAATGGATACCACAATCAGTCATAGCTAAAACAAAAGATACTAGTTGATAAATTGCAAGAATTTGTATATGATAAAAGAAACAACTTCTTTTTCTATTCCTAAACATATTCTCTTCATGACGCATTGAAAAAAATACTAGCGTGAAACTAAAGAGAATTGAATTAAGATAGTTATTTATGTCTACAGCTGTTACAATATTTACATAGGACCAAAAGTCTTGCCTTGACCACAAAATAACCCCACTTAATATAAAAATGTAAGTATTGCATCATGGGATAGGCCAGTTTTAGTAATTTTTTTTATATATATGTATATGAGACTAAAGCAGCTTTAGAGTTCCTAGGGAGAACATTTGTTAGAGAGTCGTCATTTTCGGCTGAAATGGCGGCTTGGTTTCACTCAACGAAACCGTCCGTTCATGTTCATCGTACATTTCGACATGGGCATGGAAGCAAAGCTCCTGATGCAAAATCAATAAGACGATGGTATGAAATGCTTAAAGAAACAAATAGCGTTAAGGATCTTTCTAGAAGTGGCACGTTGAGTGGGAATGAAACAACGGTTGAACGCATTTGGTACTCGTTTCAATGGAATCAACTCGTGTGAAACATTACGTAAACTCTTCAAATATCGCAAACAAGTTTGGTAAGAATTCTTCATAAAGTTCTGAGGCTGCATGCTTATAAAGTGCAAAACATTGATATGTTTTGCACTTTATGTAAGAAAGACTTACCGAATAATGTTGATACATTTTCAGAGCTAAGAAGGAGGAAGTCATTGAAATTTACTGAGGTAAATGGTCCTATATCAATTGTTGGCTTTTGCTGATGGCATTGATTGCTGATATCATGGATCAAACACTCACCGCACTAAGACAAGTCTTTTTATCTTTAGAGAAAGAGGCCCTCAAGATGGAACTGAAAATCAATGAGAATAAGACCAAATACGTGCCTTGCACTAAATCAAGTTTTACCAATTCCCACTTTATAATTGAAAAGTATAATTTTGAAGTTATTGACAGCTTCCCTTATTTAGGTTCGGAAATTAACAATAGAAACGATTGTAATACTGAAATCCAAAAGAGAACTACTATGGCTAATAGATGCCTCAACGGAAAATGAAAATATATGAAATTGAATTGAATCAAAAGAAAATAAAAGGTTCTTTTGCATTAAAGTCTTTTAAGATCAGTATTAACTTATGCATGTGAAACTTGGTCCATGTCTCGAACAGATGAGAACATGATAAGTATTTACGAAAGGAAGATATTAATATTTATTTTTAGAGGAATTCAGGAAAATGGAACGTGGCAACGAAGATGAAATTTCGAGCTCTATTACCCATATAAAGAATCTCTGACATTTTTACATTCATTAAAATACAACGAATGAAATGGGTAGGTCACGTTGTCAGAATGGACGGAAACCGCACCACTAAAAAAAGTCTTCAATGCCCAACCAATTGGCACATAGAGAAAAGGCAGGCCAAATCATAGATGGATTGATGACCTAGAAAAGATCTAATTTTGAGAACTAAGAATTGGAGTACACTAGCAGGAAGAAGGTTGGCCTGGAAAAGGCTTCTTGAGAAAGCCAATTCCCACCCTAGGCTGTCAAGCCACTGAGGAAAGAAAGAAATGGTCTTATATAAAATAATTCATAACATTACTCACAATATATCGTAAAAAAACATGCCTAATTACAAGAGTTTGAGCACACACAGTAAATATGATAATAAGTACAATACTCTTTTGGCTCATTATATATAAAGTTATTAAAAACTCTTCGGAAATTTGGATAGAAGGAGGCATCTTTCTCAGACGGATCAGTGCACAAAAATTCGCCTCGCCTTGGAGGAGATTCGGCTTCTATGAGTAGTGTAGATGTTTATGCCGGTCGGCTATCAGCGTGATGTCAGGTAAAAGGTGCTTGGCAACTTAGGATTTCTGTAGTGTCAAAAATGAGAGCATATGGAAGAAGTAATTCTATCTGCACAAAGAAGCCGCTTTATAAAACTGAGAACATTACATCCTGTTTGAAGAGGAGGGAAAAGGTTGCTAAAAACAATTAAATATAAGAGATTTCAACTCTATAAAAATACACTATTGTTACAACTTTTGGGTAATTAGTGTAAATAATTGAAATCTGCTTGTTTAAGGTATCCGAACACATTTGGTGTACTTTTTAACAAAATAGCATACTAAAACATTATAAATGCTCTTTTAGGACTCAATACCAATAAATATTACAATTAAACTATCAAAACTTAAAATAAATTACCTGAATTTTACAAAAGTCACAATTATAAGTGAAATTTTAGCAATGTTTTTGAAAAACTTGAAAGCAGTTAGAGAAAAAAGTAATAAACATATATTAGTAAAAGTATTAGAAAGGAAATTAGATACATTTATCTAGAAAATGTACTAAAATTTTAATTATTTATTAAAATTTGAAAATTTTAGAGCTTATTGAGTAAACATTATAAGAAATGTTACATTTTTTATGAGACCGTTATTTACACTCATGTCCATAAATTAAGGATAATTTAGAATCACACAGAAATTGAACTCTAAAATAAAAACTTCACCTGTAGAATTATCACACACATCTTGAAGAAGAATATGCAAATTACAGGAAACCACCAGATGGCGCGGATAGTACGTCACAATGACGAGAGTGTAAGAGAGGGGTATATAAGGAAAGGTGGCAAAGAAGTAAAATTGTTCACAAGCGCTTTAAAAGCCTTTAAGTGCAATAACCGCATAGTTATGGCGCAAAGGAAGCATTTGGATGATTTTTTACGTGGTAGAATTATCGGACGACTGAAATGTGGACGAACCCACTGGAAGTATCCGAGGAACTTGGAATCGCCCAGAGTGTCATCTCCAGGCTTTGGCAACGATTCCAAGATGATGGTAATGTGAGTAGATGTTACAGCACAGGTCGCCCCCGAGTTACAACGCCGAATGAGGACCGGTATTTGGCAGTTACTGCCAAAAGAAACAGACGGAGCACAGCATCAGACCTATCTCGTCAGCTCTCTTCAGCTACCGGTACGACAGTTTCAAGGCAGACCGTGTACAGACGCTTAGGGCACATTGGTCTGTATGCTCGTAGGCCTGTCAGATGTGTTCCCTTTACCGCAACTCACTGTCGCCTGCGATTAACCTGGAGTAGAGAGCATGCATTGTGGACACCGCAACAGTGGTCTTGTGTGATGTTTTCGGACGAGTCCAGGTTTAATTTTCAGTCTGATTCTCGCCGGACTTTCACATGGAGAGCGCCAGGTACCCGTTACCACCAAGAGAACACCATTGAACGACACCGTTACGGTGGTGCAGGAATGCTCGTTTGGTGAGGAATTATTCTTGGTTCTAGAACTGACCTGCATGTTCAGAGTGTAACGATGACAGGCCACATCTATCAGGATGTTATTCTGGAACAACATGTACGTTTGTTTCGGGGCGCCATGGGTGCTGAATTTCTGTTTATGGATGACAACGCCCGTCCTCACCGTGCAAACATTGTAGACGAACGCCTTCAATCGGAGGATATCACACGTATGGATTGGCCAGCATACTCACCGGACTTGAATCCAATAGAGCATGTGTGGGATATGCTTGGCTGACGAATTGCAGCCCGTCAACCTCCTCCCACCTGTCTACCGGAACTTCGGAGGGCATTGTTTGATGAGTGGTGTAATATGCCCCATTCCCCGCTTACTTGCACAGGTTCAATCTTCTTTCCTCTCCAAATTGCATTTGTGGGTCGCCCGGGGACGCCGACCATTACGTTTTCCACTGTCCCTTCACTGCCGATCATCATCTTGTTAATCCCAATCCAAATGCTCTTTCCCCTTGGGTTAACTCTGTTACAAATAATCGCACTATCCACAATAAATTAATTTCTTGCTTTGTGATTTCAAATTCCATTTGTGATAGGCTATCTTAAGCCCTCCTTTTCCTGTTTCTTGGCTTTCCTCTTGCTATTCCTTTTCATTTTTTTTTCAAAAAATTAATTTGGTTTTCTCCCGACCATTTGCTGGATATCGTCATTTGGCCAATGTCTCCCTCCCCTCCCCCTTTCTTCTTTTTTGAATGACTGGTTTGCATTCCCTCTCTGTTGTTTTCATTGCCTTGGGGTGCAAAGCTTTTGGAGAGGGGAGGTCATTGGATATGGTGCCTCCCCTTTGGCACCCCCCTGCGTCTTTTGGGACGTCTTCCAGGATCCCACTCTGCTGCCGCTCCTGAACCGACCATTATTGCTCTTTCCAAAATATAAAAAAAAAAAAATGTCTGGACCACCGCTATCTTTTTCTTCCCCTTTCTCGAACTCCCTTTTAGGAGGGGTTTCCCCGCTTCTCTTATTACTTTTTTCATGTCTTTCCTGTCTCATTAGTTAGACAGCGTCGGTGTTTGTGTTGTGTTTGTGTATGTGTGTGTGTTTTTTTTTTGTATTTGCAATGTTATACAAAATTGTAAAGCTTTCCATCTGTATTTCCCCCCTTTTCTCAAGAATTTTGTGGGGAGGGTCCCTCCTTCGGGACCACTTTGTACACTTTTTTGTTTTCTTGAATAAAGTTACATCTCGGAGGGTCGATTCACAGCTCGAAACCCCTTGGGTGGGCTTGATTCTCCGGAGTAAGTAAAGTAAAGTAAAGATCAGATTGATAATTTGATACTCAGCATGTGTAGGCGTTGTAAGGCCTATATTGCATCGTCCGGGAGACATACTAACCATGTTATACTGTTTTTTTGTAAATAGTTTCTTTTTTGAAATTTGCTCCAGGGAGAAAAAATCGCAATTTTTATTAATTATGTCAAACATATAGCATCTTTTTTCTCTTTACTTTTTGTTTAATAAATAGACTTTACAAATAAGTCAAATTTGTTTTGCTTCTGTCTCTTGCTTTGCCTGAACTTTATTATCCTTAATTTAATGGACATGAGTGTAAATAACAAGCCATAACTCAAAAAGTATTCATACAATAAGAAACATTTTAGTACATTCTCTAGAAAATAACATAAATATCGGGTTCAAAAAGTTTTATAGAAATACATTCGTAATATTTAGAGTTATCAGACTCGCCGTGATAGATTTTGAGCAATTTAAATGCCCAATTCTGGTAGATCAAAAACCCACTTCTGGTTTTTCTAAATTTATAAAATGGATTGTAACGTGGCCTCTAGGCAGTGTAGAAACAAAACAAAGTATGTTTCGTAAAGTCAAAAGATAGCTCTATTCAATAAAATAAAAAACAAAAATATCTGTCTTGACTGAATTTGGTCATTTTCAACGTGGTCGGATACCTTAATAAGTTAGCACTACTTTTTGTTGAATTTAATTATGATAAAAACTAATATTCACAAGCAACACCGATACTTAATTCTAAAGGCGTTTCAGCTGGAATTTGGCAAAATATTGGACATACAGCCAAATAGACATCACTTTTGTTGACCCTGTGGTTACCTCAAAATTGCTGGAGGTCTATGACGGAAGTGGATTGTTCGAGAAAGTGGTGGAAGGTAGCCGCACAGACTATAAATAGCTGTCGCTGTTGAAGTGTTCACTTACTGAGAGGTTGTTTGCGAAAAATCTTTATCGTTAAGTGCTTGTATTTTTAGGTACTGATAACTGTGTCTGAATACTGTAGAAGGTATGAGAATGTTCTAGAACTTTTTCTACGATTTTAACTGTTTAATCAATATTCTAAGGATTGTTTTCGTCAATAAATTGTATCGCTCTTGAAGAACTGTTTTGTTCCTTAGAACTGACATAGCATAAAATTCACGGACCCCGTTCTACTCAACACTATAATAAAAGAATCAAAATCAAAATTTATATATTTCTCAGAAAATTATTTCTTTTGGCATAATTTGAGAAAAAACACCACTGAAATATATACATAAGAAAATGCAGCGTTCCATTTTTGTGTTGGTGCATCTCGAGAAGATGTATGTGCAAATAAAAGGATGAAAAGCAAGAAAATAATCTGCCTTTGCTCCGTGGAGAAAGGAGAGAAAGAAAACAGCCAACCTGCTTTAATGAGTCCAGATTCGGAGGCGGGTCCCCTGTGCAGGACATCCTTGACCAGGATCCCATCTCGCATGTTGCCCATGATATTGAAGCCCAGACCCGTGAAGTCGTGACCTCTCAGAGATACAACTGTCCGTTCGGGTTCCTGTAATAAAGACATCTGTTACTTCGGCAGAGATCCGAAAATGAACTGTAATGCGTCTCCATAAATTTCACTTGGATTATAAACCAGTCATAATAATAAAAAAATCAAAATTGACGGAGGTGAAAAGGAGAATCCCACATTAAAATAAAATTTGAAACAGATTTGTATAGGAACATGCAAACTAATTTATAAAGCATAGTTACTAGGATTTATATAAAAACCGATTTTTAGAAAAACCAGTTTTTAAATTCTTGTCAAAAAATACAGAATGGGGGGGGGGATATTTTATTTAATTAATATATAAAATAACAAAAAACGAAATCGCGATAACAAAATCAAAATATATATTAAAAAATAATAATAAGGATAACATACGCATATTATTTGCGCAAAATAACGAAAACTCAAACAAAAATTTCAAATAATATTTATATTATTTACACTAATTTTAATTTCTTCCAAAAAAAACAGAATTTTTAAAAAAAACTAAAGTATTTACTGAATGGTGGCTAAATATTGTTTTTATTTTGGACACAATTGCTTGATTGGGACAATTGCTTGGACACATAGCTTGAATTTGCCTGAAAATACTCGTTCACTAGCTACTGAGCTTGGTTTTTTAGTTTTCAGAGCATCAAATAACAAATCTAAGTTTTTTGTTCTTTTATTCGTTGCCTCAAATAATAAAAATTCAGCTTTCAATGTCTTTGGATTTGTACATTTTTCCTTGGGGTCTTCAAGAAAGTAATGGATTGATTTTTTCAAGGCTTCTTTTAAAAAATCTGATTAGTAATTTCTTGGATTTTCTCTTCATCAGAATAGGTTCCCACTTAAGAATTTGGACATATTCTAAGCAATATCTTTCCCAATAACTTAATGATTTCAGTTTTTGAAGCTGAAGAAGTACACTAGATTTTTTCGCTGAACTAGAAATGTTTTGGGGATTTTGTAAGTACAGCAAAAGAGTTGCTAATTCTGCATAATTATATGAATTCTTTAAACTTATTTTCTTAATTTTAAAACCGGTTTTCAGTTGTGACAAATTTACTTTAAAAACTGGTTTTGAAAAACCGTCAAACCCTAATAGCTGCAAAAAGAAAGACTAACGTGAACGTAATTGCAGGCAAAAAGAGTGGATTCATCTAAATAGATTATAATCCACACCAAACATACTATTCTCTAGCAGGAAAAGAACTGTGTTTATATTAGCGAATAATTCCGATATTAACCGTGAAAAATTGTTGAGAATACAAATTAACATCCCCAAAAATGAGACGGTGTTATTCACTAGGATATTGTTATACGAATTTTGTGTATAAATAAATTGTATTTGGATGAGTAATGCATTCATGTTGTATTTATATATTTATTTTATGTTAAAATTGTAATATTCGCAAGCAACGCCGTCTCTTACGTTACAATGGCGATTCAATGGGAATTTGGCGAAATCTTGGTGATAGAGCCAAGTTGGCATTATTTTTGGCGATCAAGTTGGCGACCGCTTTTAGTGAGTTCGTGACCCTATCGATTCTTCTGGAAATTAGCGGAGCAATCCACTAATTTCATGATCTATGACGCAAGCAGATCTTTCTTGGAGGATTCGTTAGGCCTATCAATAGGGAGACGCTCGCCGAAACTGAGTCAGTATTGTTTTGACTTGCGATTAGTAGTCTTGCCCTGACCGTTGAAGAGTCGACCAGCGATTAGTGATTACTCCGGCTGTTGAGTAGAACGAGTGGTGCTTGTGAATAATCTTTTACATACGTGTAATTTAGACACTTATAGTTGTTCCTGAGCTCTATTGAAGGTGTGAAGACCTTCTGAGAATATTGCTGTTAAATCCTGTACTTCAAGGATTGTTTTTTCGACAATAAATTTTCATCGCTCTTAAAGAACTACCTTGTTGCTTGCATAAAATCCTCAAACCCCAATCAGCGTAACAATATGAGACAGTGGTGCCTAATGACGAACAGTTTTCGAGTGTTTACTGACAACACAAAGCCTGTAATGCTGCAGTTGTCAGAAATTTCTATTTTTATTTCGTCTCTCCCTTTTCAAAACATGCCGAGAACTGATCAAATAAATCAACACAATTTATCAACTCGTGGAAATTGCATAAAAAGAACACATTCTTCAAAACAATTCAACTAAATGAATATAAAATGATTGGAGTAATTGTGTGTGTAGTAAACATTAAATATAATAGTGTAACATTATGTAATTTCAATATAATACTGCTTTAATATATTGAAGGATGTTTCGTAAGTATGATTTGCTTCAAGTGACTCGGATTCTTTGACGAAAACAGTCATAAATTCAGTTTTATACAAAGCTATGGTCGGCTCGGTGACTCAGAGGCATCGCAAGCCCAATGTTGCGGGTTCAATCCCGGCTGTACCCTCATCTTCTTTAGATGAGTTCGGGTGTCAGAATCCCGAGGTGCCCTAGTGATCTTTTCCTTTTCCCAAGGGGTTTACTGTCTTTGGTAAACACAGTTGTCACACCCTCGTGGTACCCTAGTGATCTTTCTCTATTTTCGACCCTACTTTTTGTCATCAATTTTCCTTTCTTTCCTTTTCCGGTCTAGTCACAGTAAAATTTTGGCTCAAGTGTAGTATAGGGCGGGGAGGGGGGGAGGGGCATACAGACATAAAAGTAGCCCCTTGCCGCGATTAATTTCGTGGCCTCGATATGACACCATCAACATCGGGTGGCATTGGAAGCAACAACACAACAGCACTATGTTTTACAATATTTGAAAATTGTTGCTGTTCATTAAGCTTGACCTTTTCCAAATCGACTAGCTACGTTATTATGGAACAAATTAAAAATCATGAAGTCTCACAATTCATTTTTGATCTATTAAAGACCATGTCAATTATTTTTCTTCAAATCGTGAAAATAAAATCCTTTGATCTAGTAATTTCTAATAACCCGTCTGGTGTGTTTAGATGGCTGTAATAAAAAATCTATTGCCCAGTGTAAGTTAAAATATGGGAGATGACAAAACAATACTGTTAAAATTTATAAAAGAGATTTCTTTTCAGGCGTGAAAAATTAAACGAATAAGAAGAAACTTTTTCAAAAGTTACGAAAACTGAAAATTTTGGAGATCAGAAAAGTGGGCGGAGCTACCCTTGCCAATACGAATGCAGCAAAGGTCCGCAAAAATTTTGCTAATTGAAAATAAAATTAATTTATGATTAACAATTATATAAAGTATGATATATAAAACTAAAATTTTAGTTTAACTGAAAAATAACCAGAACAATGTTTTTAAAAAATTCAGAATTTAATGTTGCGTTTTCGCAACGCTAGTCTAAATGGGTTGAAAATATCTGCTTTGCGCGTCCCTTAAACTTATATTTGTTAATGTTTACTAAAATTATTCGAGTTATCTGAGAATGCTAAGTTTAAGATATTTTTTTAAAAGACTTTATGTATATGTTACCGTTAAAATGTGAAATCCATATAATAATTAGGTATTTCACGAAATAACAAGACAAAGTATATAAAATTATTGAATTCTACGATTTAACTAGGTATTCTCTAAAATAACGATTACTTGATCGTTAAAGTATGAAAGACGAAAGTTCTTTGAATCGGCGCTTTCAGTCAGCTGCCGCTACTTTGGTGAAGAATTGTTCCCACATTGGATGGCACTCTCAGGGAGCGAGAATTAGTTTCCAATTCCCAATACTAACACAATGCTTCCAACTTTTGCTCAAAGTTGCGGCACTGAACAAGGATTTAAAAAGTGCTCGTGTAAAAAAAGGTGGAATAGTGCGCTTGTTTCAAAATAATATACAAAGCAATTCAAAATGTCATCACAGCAAACCTTGCTCTAATAAATAATGAAAAGTAAAATAAAGATATTTCAAAAAATTTTAATTAATATCCACTTACATTTTTGTTTGAAATGTTTTGTTTGTTGGCTGCTTTGGCCACTATTGGCGAAAGATTCCCCGAAACACACTGACTACATGGGTATACGGATGGTTCTGCTGCTAGAGCTAATCATAATGCTGATGCGGGGTTTTATTCTAGGCACTTCAGCCTTAGCAGGGCAGTGGGTGCAAATTGTGCTAACTATGATGGTGAAGTGTCTGCGGTCCATATGGCACTGACTGAGGTTGATAAAAGAGAAGATGGAAATATTGCAATTTTTATAGACTCACAGGCTGCTATTTTGGCAGTCTCATCAGTTCTGCCTTCAAGAAATGGGCTTGTTCTCGATTGCCAACGCATGATAAATAAATAAGGGTCGCAGTGGGTACCCTTCAGTGGGTACCAAGTCATTGGGGAGTGAACATGCAGGAGCTGGCTGTGCTCTCACTCTCCTCTTGGTTACCATAGCTTCCAGATTCAAGACCCGTTTCCGTGAGATTGTTAAGAACTCTGCAAAGTTGGGGTTCCTTAATGGAGAGTCCCATTCCTTGCGACCTACCAAGGTCTGTGGGTGTCGTAAACTTCAGACTGGACATGACTACCTTAGAAAGTGCTTTTTCAGATTAGATTTGGCTGATTCTCCAACGTGCCCACTTTGAACTAATGGAGATATGTGTGGAGACCTCCTGGGCTCTTGTCCTGGACTACCGACGTTGTAGCTGTTAATACTGCTAACAAATTCTCTTTTTACATGTGTGTTTCAGAACTGTATTGGGCTGCTCGACATTGACTGATGGCGGTCATGCCTAGGTCTGGCGTAGGATAAAAAAAAATTTGTTTGAAAAAGTTTACAGAATGTTTTTATGAGGCACAAGTTTTTCTTCCTAGCGTGTATTTTTTTTTTTTGATAATATTTAAATACAACTATTTCTGCAACATATTCTTTTTTTCCCTTATCATTTATCAATTAATCATCCGCAATAGGGATAAAATGTATTTTTCGAGAGTTTTCAGCGATTTATGATCAGCTAATTTATAAAATAACTTTGAAATTGTTTATTTTTCACTTTTTAACGGTGTGTATCATTAGTTACTTCATAAAATAAAACGAGGTAAAGTATGAAAATTTTCATCTATTATCTACTTTAACTGACTTGTCTTGTTATGTCATGAAATACCTAGCTATTATGTCAAATAACTGAATTATACACTTTAACGGTAACATATATATTTTCTAGAAATGTATTACATTACATCATAAGGTTCAAAAATAATTTTTTAAAAAAATAATATTTTCTGTAGTTTTTCAAGTACTTACTGCGTGCGTGATGCAAGAATCGTCCATGGCCTTCTGCTTCTTGAACATGAAAGGGTTCTTGCCTTTTCTTGTCTTGCCCTCGGACTACAAACACAAAGAAGAAGGAAAAAAAAAGAATCGGTCCATCATTAAATAAAAAGCAAAGTCAAATGTCAAGATCTCTTTCAGCAGTTTCGTTGAGTCCGGAGGCTCGGAGCCATTCCACATTCATAACATAATAAATCAATTTTTCGATCACATTCGTTTTGAATGTTTTTTTATTACAGTGACTGTAAATAAATTTCTAGGGTATTTTTCCTCATAGTTCTTTCTAAATAGTTACATATTTTAATCGAGCATTCGAACGTCCTGAAATAAGCTGTCGTTTTTATAGCTAACGGTAAGAATTTGTTTGATTCATTATTTAACGATAATGGATTTAAATTAATGTATTTTTTAAAAAACTAAAGTCGTACTGTTTCCTATTATTCATTACTAAATTAATTATTTAAAAATAAGATCTATATTGACTGTTTTGTTGTGGATAAAACTAGATTAGTTTTTAAAAGACATTTTTAAGCTAAAGGTATGTAACGATTGATCGGTAAATGAAAATTTCATTTAGTTATTTTAGATTCTAAGAAAGTATTCATTGTTAAAATAGTGAATATGCTTAGTTTTTGTAATATATTGTAAATAGCATAAACGTTTCCTTTTTATTGCTTTGAATAAATATTTTTATTAACTAAAGCAGAATTGTTTTTTTGTATATCATTAGTCGGAAGAAAAAAAACGTGAAAATCTTATACCTGGGGAAAAAAGGGAAAAACAGTTTAATACTCAAAAAGGCCCGAGCAACGCCGAGCTAAGCGGAGGGAAAATAATAACGGGATAAAGAGGTGGGACAAATTATGAAAAAAGGATCTTAATGACATTTATATAGAAATTACACTCACCAGGAAAGGTTGACACTGAGAGAGGAAAGAAAAATTAGAATTGGCAAAAAGTTATAAATTCGAAAAAGCTCGTGCAATGACCGGGCCATGCAGTAAGTTGTTATTATTTTTTTTAAAATATATAGTTTGGAAGGGAATTGAAAATTCTTGCAAAACGACTGTTTGAATCATTCAAATCTAAATCGATGCATACTAGAAAAATTTGTCAATTTAAGATGTTAATGCTAAATGAAAAGTAAGAGCTTACCTTTACTCAATGTAAGTATTGTTAAAAAATCAACCTATATTATAAATTTCAGTTGAAAATCGTTGCTTAATTGTGATTACTTTTTTTACCCCAAAATATCTCTTAATTTTATTATACCCTTCCCTGATTTTCTTCCTTTGTGTTAAGCTATTAAAATACTAAATAAGTAAAGATCATCACTAACCTTTGAGGAACGTAGGGAATTTTTGGTGTTCGTAGGGAATTTGATTTTACCTGAAAAAAAAATGCATTGTGAGATGATCTTTCTGTGTTCAAACATAAAACTATCACCAAACGTGCTTTAACATGCTAAAAAAAACCTTCTACAAGTTTTTATAGTAAGAGAAATCTTGAGCGTTTTTATTAACTAACTCGGGAGAGAGATCCAGAAAGATGATCGAGGATTACTGGCGACGGACTTGGTAATTTGGAATTATGTTCAAGTGATGAGAACGACACCTGAGCTGACACCCACCTTTCCTAATTACCATACCACATCAACCGGAGGACGTTTGATCCACCACATATTTAACGTGCATCGCCCTCCCCCTTATACGGTGGTACCGGGACTCGAATCACATGATAAACACATGATTACGGACGGCATAGTCCCATGATAAGTATAATCAATGTGTTTCCAGCTAATCAGTTCATGCGCTTCGCTGTTGCCAACTTTAGCTCTTTGGCAAAACTTTCGTTTAAAGAGTGCATATTTGTCAACAATAACAACGCACAAAAGCAAAATGTGCACTTATTTTATACAGATGCTTTCAAATCATTTAGTTTTAATTTAAAATCTTTTTGATGAAATTTGCTTTATAATATTTGAACATTTTTACCCGAATATAAAATTTGAAATTTTATCTAACTTTTACAAATAGAACAAGTTAGTTGAATGCCAGCTTTGAGCTTAATGGAGAATTCGTGATTTCCTTTATCATGTGGCCATCATGAATTTAACTCACGGGTCGGTAACCTATGGCACGCGGTACTCTTTTCAGTGGCACTACTCAACAAATTCGTCCATTTTTGAGTGGATGGAAGGCTTTTTTTTTTAAACGGAAAATTTTGAATAGATATAGCTCACCCTTGTCACCGTCCGGATCGTCCACTTGTTGGCTGTTTCGGAAATAAGGATTGTCGAAGGCAGTCGGTTGGTCTGATCGCATGTCCCCTGGAAAACCATTAGAGAGACTCACTGATGGTGTGAGACGATGACACACAATTCAAAGAAGTGAATATGGGAATGCAAATAAATCCAGCTTTTAAAAAAAGCAGAGGTTCTCAAACTTTTTTGTCTCCTTGCCATGTTTTTCGTTTTTTGGTACCCTCTACTTATATATACCTAATAATGAATTTTTGCAAATTTATCAACTTAAATATCTTTTTGACAGCTGGTATAGAGCTATACTTACTTTAAAATATTTCAATTTCTAACTGTCATGAAGTATAGAGTTTAAAACCTAAGACATATACATGTTAATTAAGTAAAAATTTAATTAATACTTAAAATAACT
Source organism: Trichonephila clavata (assembly GCA_019973975.1). Classification (NCBI taxonomy): domain Eukaryota; kingdom Metazoa; phylum Arthropoda; class Arachnida; order Araneae; family Nephilidae; genus Trichonephila; species Trichonephila clavata. The sequence goes on along the minus strand of BMAO01026927.1, from coordinate 10,062 downwards.
GTTACATAAAGTAACTGAGCGACAAACAAATGCTTTTAATGGAAGAGATGAATCAGAGGTTTTATCCATTCTGGTGTTTCTAAAATTGCTGATATCCGTTTCTAAATTTTAGTTAAGATCTTCTTAGTGCCTATTCTGATCAGTTTCTTTTGTTTTATGACATTTGTTTTTTCTGTCAATGTGACTATATTAATTAATTGCCTATTGTGGTATTACCATATATATAGTCAAAACATTCTCAAACCTAGTTTCAAAGTCTAAATAAAGGACATTTACATGTTGAACGAAAGTTAAAACGTCCTTTTCCTGGAAGATTGTTTGTGACAAATTGAAACTAGAAAAATTCGGGACGTCCAATATTATACTCTCCTTAGCTTAATTATTGCAAGAAATGCCGAAATGATAGTCCTTGTAACTGCAAATTAACTTCATGAAATTTAGTAAATAAATCTGTTAAATATATATATATATAAATCTGGTTTCCACTTGATTAAATTTTCTTTTAAAATTGAAGTCATGATCTGGTTTACCAAGAGTCACTAACATAGACCCCATTTACACCTCATGGACCCCCAAATTATTTTTTGGCTGACGTGGACCCCCTGCCTGTTGTCATAGACCCCTGGGGTTCTATATAGACCACTTTGGAAATCACTGCTTTAATGAATCAAAATGGGCAGGATATTCATTACTCTCTCCAAGGGTTTGGAGCGCTGTAGTAAAAAAAAAACTAACATACGAATACAGCAAAAAAAGTACACGTGAAAGAATATAGACAAATTCAAGTTTTATTTACATATCTGAGACAGATGTTTTGTGAGGATCTATAGAGAGCTTAGAATGCCTGGCATAAGTTTCAATGAGAAAGCAAATTTGCCAGAGCCGTCGAGGTTGGACTTGTGACAGTTGGTCCGCGTAAGATATTTTATTTCCCTGCTCTCCCACAGGCACTGGAGGCGTTTCCCTATCCGCCCCCTGGGGACGCGACCTCTAGGGATTACAGGCTCCCCCGAGACATATTTGCGTCTTTTCTACTGACAAAAATACTTTCCACCCTGTCGTACATCTGTGTGGCTCTGTAACTAAACAAATCACGCACCTAAAGAACACTGGATTTACTCTAGAAACAGAACTGAGATTTTCACAACACGTCTCATAAATCTCAAATAAAGCCTTAAAAAAGCTAAATATTTTGAAAAGACTGTGTGGCGCGTCTTGGGGGTCAAGTTTAAAGAATCTCCACCAATATTTCACTTGTTCGGCCAATTCTAGAATAGGTTGCTCCCATTTGGGCACCAGCTTCTTCTTACGCAAAAGATACTTCGTCAATGAGCAGGCTGATAACCTTGCCAAGGAGGCTCGAAATACCCCTCAACTTTCCAATAGCCTTACCCTTACCGATGCTGATACAATAGCCAGTCGTAAGCTCACCTCCCATCCAATTAAGAAGCACTTTATTCCAGAAAATTACAACCGCGCAATTTAGACCATCCTAATCGGACTGCGCACAAGACACTTTAAAGCGTAGGTTCCCAACCTTTTTCGAACTGGCGCCCCCTTTTCTAGTAAATATTTCGATACCACCCCCTCCCACTTTAGAGAAATAAGAGTGTACATAATACATGGTGAAAACAAGAGTTAAATTTTAAAAAATATTATATTACTTATAAAACATATTTCTTAATTTAATTTTTTTCTAAAGCCCCAATTTTTTTTTTACTTGCGAATCTGAAATAGATACAGGATATTGTTGGAACTGAAACGCTACTGAATTTCTTCTTCATTTAAAAGAGTGGAATAAAAGTTTTAGCTTACCTGTTATACAGACAGGCAGGGGTTTAGATGATACGAAGCAATTCATAATAACCTATTGCTTTCAAAGTAAATATAAATTGATAATTTTAGCCTTTAAGGAATCACACGTTAATTTATGGTTAACATATTTAATTATGTTTCTTGGATTACAAAGTAAGTAAATGCAGTAGACGAAACATTTTTTCCTATCTCTTACAGAAAAAGACAACACGTGCACTACAGAAACTAAAATGCACTCTATCATTCAATTGAATGTAGATCTGAATGTAATGTAATATTTAAGTTTTTCATTCACTTCCGGAACTATACCGAAATATGTGAATTTTAGTACATGTGATATGGGAATGATTTTAATAAAACAATCCAAATAAGGTATAAAAGTTTACTTTTGGTAGTATATTATCAGCGTGTTCTTTTTTTTTTTAGTCTTTTTTAGACTAGATTTGATTCATCTGCCCAAGCCGTGCCATCTCAACGCCTCCTCATTTCCTTTGGGTCTTGAACTGCCGCCCTGAAAACCCCACAAGGGGGCGTTATCGCCTCCGTTGAGAACCTATGTTTTAAAGGAATGAAAATATACCCTGATGGTCAGAGAAGTGACAATACTTGCCCTCACTGCCGTAAAATTCAACTTTCTCCCATTCATATTTTTAATTGTCCGTCTTTATTGGCTAAACTCCACAACAAAGACCAACATCAACTGCTTTATTCGCCAAAGGTCGTCGACATAGCCAGGGTCGTTTTGAACGCCTTCGGCACCATTTGATTTCTCTACTACCATTTCTACACTACTTGAACAAGACAGGTTGTGGTAACCTCTGGTTACCCCGTACATCCGAACCCTCTTGTCTACCTGTAAACCCGGCTATATGTGTGGGAGGAATAGAATAATCCACATACATTATTTCCAATAAAAGTAATTTATTAATTCTTATTAATCAATATCGACCAGACACAATACAATTCTAATTAAGGTAATAGAACTATGGTAGAGTGCAGAGGTGAGATATTCTAATACTGTTACAGACCCTCAACTGAATCTAAGACAGCTTAAATGCACTCAATTACAACTACGTCGCACACTAATAACTAGTTTCTATTTAATTAAGAACACCTTTAACGTGGCGGATCCTACACTGTAATTTGTAGGTACTATCTTTGGCTTGTTCAATGTCGTAGGCTCTACGCTCTGCAATCCTTTTACTAATTCTCGAACTTCAAGTTCACTTCTACTTGCACACATCAAACGTATCCACTTCAGCTTGTAAACAACAACGTGTCCACAGATCACTTGCTCCCTTCCTTTCCTTCACTTAACTTAACTTCTTACTTCACTCTCTGCCAACTCGCTAAAACCGAATTTATACACGGAGAAAAAAGAAATACTCAAAAATGACTACATGGACTTACTCAGTTTGAAATGAGTTTGTTTATATCAGATTTGAACGCATGCCTTTACAAATATGAGATATTACATGTACTCAAAATTTCAAAAAATGGTTAATTAACACTATCAAACAAATTAAAAAGATATTCAGGATTAAAAAAGTTTTTTTAATATACTGGCTACATATTTTAAAGATTGGGGTTCAACAACAAATTTAGTTCTCATAAATCTTCCGAACTATTTTTCGTTTCTACCACGCTACCCGCGGACGAACACATGAGTACTAGATTGTTTTGATTTTGTAAGGCTTTTATAGGAATTTAGCGAAAAAATGTGATTATCTGCCTTTTTTTGGCGGATTACTTAAAAAACAAATTTAAGAGGTATGTGGCTACGTTTGGAGCATTTTATTGAAACATAAATTTTCAACTAAAAAAACACTTTTTTCTTTAAAAAGGGTGTGCATAGAAACTAGGAATTAAGGTTCAAGTGTAGTATAGATACTTGGCGATGTCAAATTTTTTTGGTGACCAAAATCGATCGCCAAGCTACTTCACTTAGCGATAGGTTTCCCGAAGCCAGAATGAATTCGTTATCTAACCAATAATATCTATATAAAAATCGAAAGGGCCCTCTCCCCTATACTACACTTGAGTCAGGAATTAAAATACAATTCCACAAAATTTTAAATTATTTTGGATAGATTGGGAATTTTTAGTTAAAAATTGCAGTTACAGTAAACCTTGTATTGAAAATTCTAATTAATATATTCAAATAATATTAAAACTGCACACAAATAACATCATTATCTGTGCCTAAAGCGATAAGATTTACATTATTTTTTTGAAATTGGTCAATTTTTTAAAAAAAAGCATGTTTTTTCTCACAAATTGTATGTGCAATAAAATGCATAAATACATACACAGAGATTATAGTCTATAATACAAATAAAATAAAATAAAAGTTTTCTTAAAATGTTAATTCAATGTCTTAAAAAGAAATCCATTTGTGAACTTTACCGTGAAGCCAAAAAACGTAGTTTCTCAGACAATGCTTTTAAAGATTTAAATACAATATGAAAAATGTTCTACTAGTTGTACATTTCTTAAACTCACCATATTTATAGCTCAAACTCTTTAGCTTCATGTTTAACTAATTTTCAACCCTTTTGCTGTTTTCTGGAGAGTTTTATAGATTATAAAAATTGTCGAGTTTAGTAAAATTTTCATGAAAAATTGCAATTAGGATCTTTTACACAAAATTCTAATGAATGTATTCAAATAATATTTATACAGTACATAAATAATGGAACATCTTTATATATTAGGAATTAAAAGATATGTATTACTTTTAAAAGTTTTTTAAATATGCCAAGTTTTATGCAAAAACTCGATTTTTAAAAAAATTAATGATATTTTTTACATTTAAATGCAATGAAGTACATAAATACAGTGAACCCCAAAAGTGTTCGTACACCTGCAGTTTCCTATAAAATTTAATGATTTCGACTAATAAAAATTAATGTATAGAAATTGTAATTTTTTTATGATATCTGCAACTTGTTCTTAATGGAATGACATAATTATTTTTTTAAAAATAGCATAACTATTATTTTTAAAAATTAATAATCAAAAAGCTCCTGAAAAATTACGCCACTAAAGTCTTAGAACACTTAACAAAAATCTCAACATAGCTTTAAATATTGTATTTATTTCTTAATTTAGAACTTAGTAGGATATCTTTTAGTGTTCACAACAACTTTTGGACATCTTGATATAGATTTATTGAGTTTTTGTAATTTCTGCATTGATTTTCCTCCATGCTTCTGTGATTATTGTTTTTACTTCCCATTATGTGTTTATATGTCATGTTTTCTTTTTATTTTAAATCTAGTTCTCCCCAAATATGCTCTGCTGGGCTAAATAAATTGATTGAGGAGGTGTTTTCAAACTTTTGGGTACAGGTATAAAGACACCAGCGGTGTACATTGAGAGCAGTAAGCTTGGCATCATTATCCTGTTAAAATATGAAGTCGTGTTCAATATCAAATTTTGGACAGACAATTTAAAATTTCTCTTTAAAATATTTGACTAGAGCTCATGATTCTCAATACCATCAAAAATTACCTAATTCTGTGGCTGATTTACGCCCCCACGCAAGAACACTTCCACTTCCATGGTTCATTCATCCAAATAGATTCTTGTGACTTAAGTTTCAGAAAATTCAAAATTGACAGGAAAGTGATTGGGATGACAGAAAATTCAACATTTTTGGTTCTGATGGGCATATAATAGTTTTAAAGGAAAAAATGAGGCATTTAATCCAGCGAATTTATGTGGAACAAGAGCTCCTCCACCTCCATGATTCAACACAGAGGTGTTCTTGCGGGGGAGGGGGGGGGTGTAAATAGGCTTCAGGAATTAGGTAATTTGGTATTTTTTGATGGTATTGAGAATCATGAGCTCTATTTAAATATTTTGAAGAGAAATTTTAAATTATCCTCTCACAATTTGGATATTTCAGACGACTTCATTTTTTAACAGGATAATGACGCCAAGCGAACTGCTCTCAATGTACACTGCTGGTGTCTCTATACCTGTACCCAAAAGTTTGAAAACACCTCCTCAATCAATTTATTTAGCCCAGCAGAGCATATTTGGGGAGAACTAGATTTAAAATAAAAAGAAAACATGACATATAAACACATAATGGGAAGTAAAAACAATAATCACAGAAGCATGGAGGAAAATCAATGCAGAAATTACAAAAACTCAATAAATCTATATCAAGATGTCCAAAAGTTGTTGTGAACACTAAAAGATATCCTACTAAGTTCTAAATTAAGAAATAAATACAATATTTAAAGCTATGTTGAGATTTTTGTTAAGTGTTCTAAGACTTTAGTGGCGTAATTTTTCAGGAGCTTTTTGATTATGAATTTTTAAAAATAATAGTTATACAATTTTTAAAAAAATAATTATGTCATTCCACCAAGAACAAGTTTCAGATATAAAAAAATTACAATTCCAAAATATTAATTTTTATTAGTCGGAAACAATAAATTTTATAGGAAATTGCAAGTGTACGAACACTTTTTGGGTTCACTGTATATACACAGAGATTAGAGTTTGATTCATAACACAGATAGAACTAAATAATACATGTTCTGAAAATTTAAATTCAATATCTTAAAAATATTTTGTGTAGGGATCAGCATCTGGTTTTGTTAACTCCAATTCCAGTTTACTAATTATGCTATAACTTTGCTTCTAGATATCATAGAAACAAAAATAGAGTGTTTTTGGAATCTTAAATGTATAGTCTTTAAAATAAAAACACAAAAATAATTTTTGAAAATTTTCACCAAAACTGCGAATTTGGGTAGTCACATATCTTAATGAAATTTACTTGATTCATAATAAGTCACATTGTTGATTTTTTGGGCACTTGCTTATAGGCAAATAATAATTTAAGTATTCCTTTGCTACATTGGAATAATTTTATTTTCATATTGAACTTTAAAATAGCTTGCATGTCTTGAAAAAGGCAAGCCTACAAAATAAATTTTTGTTTTCAATTAGTAATCTTTTTAAGAGACTAATTTCTTGTAGATTTTAAAGAACTTTTCTAGCTTATTGGTAAACTTATGGAAAATGTCTTAAAAGTTCTCATAAAGAAATTATTTCATTACATTTATTTTATGGTTCCTTTATTGTGACTATAGTGTTTTGTTTATTTGGATGAAAATAAATGAAGTATATATATCAGATTCTTTATATTTAACCCAATATAAATATATTTTATGCTTTTACTCATTAAAGAAAAGTAGAGAAAAATTATGTTTTTACCATAAAATCTGGCATATCATGTATACTATCGTATTACATGCACTTATACTTTCAAGTAGCAATTTTTAATTTTTATGTTTATTTGCTGAAAATGTGCACCCCCATTTTCATGAAGAAACCTGAGATGTATGCGAGTCATGCTCTTAAAGTTTGAAAGTCATTTATTCTAAGCTTTAGTAAAAAATAGTATACATCTAGAAGTGCAACCCTTTAAGTTCATAAGGAATGCCATTTCTTTTAAATAACCATTATTTTGATCTATGTAGAAATCTAATTTTTTTTCCTGTGCTCACATTTTTTAAAGCTCTTATTTTTATACCTGGTATATAACGTACACGCATAAAATTCAATCTTATTTTTTGTGTTAAAAGTGTGCACCATACACCAGATTTTACGATACATATTACCACAACAATGCCAATGTTCAAGATAACGAGCCAAGTTGGTGACCCTGATTTTGCATGTGTCGTATGCGCCAGATTGACTACCATGTGTTGTATTACATATAATTTCACCAATATGGTTGCAATATTATGAAAGTACCAAAAATTAATACAGCTTGGGTACAAAAACTCCTGTATGCAGGTATGTTGTACACAAGTGAAAAAACATAAATCTTGGTATATACTTACGTATTATCACAACCAATTGGTGACATTATATGAAACAAAGCACCTGTTTGCCAATTCAGCACGTTCAACACACAGGAACTCGGAGGGTACTTGTGTATTTTTGCGACAATCGCTGACTCTAAATAACTCGCTGAGTTGGCCACCCCGATTTCCTATGTGTGGTACACACTGAATTGGCTGCCAGGTGCTTCATTTCATATAATATCGCTAATAGGTTGCAATAAGACGCAATTACCAATCAGGGTTGCCAACTTGGTGTGTTATTATTAGATTTGGCATTTGTTGTGATAATACGTAATTTGTTCAGTCTGACGTATTTGAAGCACAATTAATTTAAATTATAGTTTTAAGAAACATGCTTTTTTATCAAACTAAAAAGTAAGAAATAAATCTTAATATAAGAATAAAATGATTAACTAGAAAATTAATGTCATCGTGGTAAGGGCGTGGGGTCCTCTGTACTACATTTTTACACTAACTCTGCATTTTGGAATAGAAACTAGTAAGAAATTATAACAATTGATATTGAGCACCCCACTCTTTTATATGCAGTTATTATTTTTCCAGTTTCAATTTTATTTTTTCTGCTTTTTTCTTGGCATTTCTAAATACCTTTGTTCTATTTCTTTAAATCCTGGCATTCATATTTTTCTAATTGGTTTTCTATAAAAAAAGTACTTATGTTTTGCTTCTTAATGTAATTCCTTTTTGCCAGAATAAGCCATTCTTTTAAATTATTGTCGTGTTGAGTTCTTAGTGGGAGACCATCATCATTGATTGAATACTATTGGATGCCAAAATTTTTGCAGCGATTTCAAAACCACTTCTAAAAGATGTTTAATGTGTAGTGTACTGATAGCAAATTAGTTCCTGTATATATTGTTCCAATGTGTGGTATTTTTTAACTGTTGTTTTTATAAATGTGAAATTCAGGTAGACGTGCAATATTTATAAAAATTGTATTTTTTAAATCTTTTATCTTGTTTCTAAATTATAAATGCTTTATTTTAATTTGCACTAATTTCATTTCTGCTTGTTAGTACAAATCTTGATTTTTAATGTTTCCACTCATAATTTGTTTTAAATTTTGATATAGCTCTGAATTTTTTTATACATATTTTATGGATAAAATAATCTATGAATTCATACATTTTGCACTTTCTGCCAAAGACCATTGGTTTCACATTGTAGCCTTTGTCCTTATGTTCTAAATACTCATACAGGTATATCATATCACTACATGTGTTATGCTAAATTTTGTAGATAGCCATTTCGAAAACTATATAATTATGAACAACCTTTGTAAAAATTTTACTCTAATGAGAAAACTTTCAAAATTCCTTTCAGAACCAGCTATCTATAAATTCTGCAGTAAATAATTTAGATGACTCTCATATCCTAACATGTAATTTATTTGAAACAACACTGTTTGAAAGGCATTTCACTCACATTTTGTAACTCAAAGACAGATTTGATAAAAAAAATTAAAAAGTTGTTTATTTATGTACTTTTACACACTTTCCTATATTTACAATAATAATTCAATATATATTACACTAAAACATAATCTGTTCTGCACAAATAAGGATGGAGTTGACTATAATATGGATTAGATAGTGTTTATAAAAAAAATTTCACAAATTTCACTTATATTCTTGTTATTTTTTATGTATATATGTATTGTACAATTTCCAGAATAAATATTTCAACATATGATTTGGTTTGTTTTATTTTTCTTGTTAACAGTGAATAATTGAAAATAAAATGCTGTATAAAGTAGAAAAATGGCTAGATTATGATTCTGTTGCTCCTTGGGATGTTATTTTTTCTTTTAAATGGGTGCAGAAAACTTCTCTAAAAACTCTTTCCAGTTGGTTAAAAACTTGTTTATTTTAAATGTTTTTTAATGCAAAAATCTACTGTTTAGTTGTTTTTACATTCTTCTAAGGACTGAAATTTTTAAGTATTTTAATTTTAAAAAAACCATTAACTTAAAAACTATATATTTGTTTTCTTTGTGATAGGAGAGTGTAAAATCAGTTGATTTAACAAAAAACGATCTTAATTTTTAATATAAGCAATGCATTTTCTTATTTCCATGTGGATAGATGTTTCTATTTAAACAAAACAATTGAATATAAAGATACTTACACACCTGCCTAATGATGTTAGTTTAGTCAAAAGTTTTTTCTTCAGTTACATAATATGTAAAAAAGCTATTTCTTTCTGCATGTTTTGAAATTTTACTTAGAAAAATCTGTTATTTATCATAATGTTTCCTAGATATTTCTAATAACTTATTATGAAGGGCTGAATTTTTTTAAATAAAAGTTAATTTCTGCTTGTATATGATTTTAAGAAACAATATAATGCTTCTAGA
>BMAO01026926.1:0-63644 GCA_019973975.1 Trichonephila clavata | reverse complement strand
AAAAAATGTGAAGCAGCGTGTCGAGTCTCTGGGTTTGATGACGGTTGGCCTGTAGGCATACGGGCTGCTTGCAGCCCTCCATCCCATTTCTTATGGTCTTTGATGAGGAATCGGCGATGGTGGGATTTTTTTGTCTGCGTAGCTGCATGGCGATTGGTGGAGAGACTTTAGGTGGGCGTGCCTGTAGTGGAAAGTTGCTTGAGGTTTTGAGTGTATATTTTGCTTGGGAGAGAGCTGAGAGGCTGCTCTCTGATTGGATGCTGGAAGGGGAGGAAATTGACTCCAATTGACTGCCCTGGGGTCTCAGAAAGTTAGATGCGAAAAAGTAGGAGGAGCTTGTCTAGTTTGCAAATTAAAGTTTGGAGAGAGAAATAAAGGTTACAAAGTTAAACAAATTAAAGTTCAAAAATTAAAATGAAAAATACTAAAATGAAAAAAGTTTAATAAATCTGAAGGTTGCAATAAAAAAGTTATTGCATGAACATGTGATGCTATGGAGGATTGTAAGAATGAGTCTCTGGGTTTCCCCCTTTGGTGTCTATTTAAAGATGGAATAAAGGTGGTCACGCCCACAAAAGTGACACGTCAGGCAAAATCATTTCTGTTTGGACGCAGCAGGAATTACTATTCGGCTGTTGGTGCTAATCACACCTCAGGTGATGGACTTTGAAGCCGGACATTGACATGGGAACGGGTCCGGTCACCTCACTATCGGCTGGATAAAGGGAGGTCAAAGATTGTTTTGCCTTAGAACATAAGCGTCGGAGTGTCCGGTCTTGGATAATTTCCCACAGGAAATTAGATGATTGTTGATACGTCACTAGTTCCATAACAGGAAATGATTAATTTGGTGGAGAATGCCGCAAATGCTTTGAATTTTTATTATAAAAAAGCTCAAATACTTAAACTTCATTGTCTTAGTGGCAATTCTTGACATAAAAATTAATTTTTAGTTTTATTTCCCCCTTCATCTTTATACCAAAGAACACCTCTTCCGTGTAGGTAAGTTTTGAAATACTGAAAAAAAATTTGATCCATCCTAATGGACAATGTAAAATGAATGTTCACAAGATGTGAGATATATCATTGGTGTTACAAATATTATTGAGTTTCGTAATTTGAATGAATATCTTGATATTAGCAGACATCATAGTTTTCTTGATGCTACATTCCAAGAAATGAGGGTTAAACCACATATTTACCGTAACAGCGTTAATTACCATAAATTGAAGACCTTTTTCAGGACTAGTTATCATAAAAACTAGTTTTTCATTTTTCTATAAGTGCCGAAAAAGAAATTCTCAGTTTTTGCAACTATGTTTTAAGAGAAATCTTTTATCGATAAGTGACGAATAGGAGTTTCATATTCATCTTTACTGTAGATATCCAGCGTCAGATTTCCTTTAAACAATGGTTTCTTTATACCATTTTTTTCTTCAATAGGCCGAAGTGCAAACACCATATTTCAAGAACCAAAAAAGGAATGAAAAATCATTCTTATAAATAGTTTTGTACTTCGACATATATCTCTCAGCTCTTTTATTTCCTAGGGCTGGACCAAGAATCTTGGCTCTGGTGGATGAGAGCATACAGTGAATTTATCTTTGCTAGGAATTTATTACGTCTTCCTTCACTTTCATTCTGAAATCATCCTTTTTATAAATATTTTCTCTCTGTGTGTGGGTGTGGGGGAGGAGTAATAATTCATTTAAATTTTCTCTCGTGGAATTTAAATTCATAATAATCTTGAGCCTTCCAAGACTTTGCTTTCTTAATTTTTAGTTTATCCGCCTAATAGGAAATAACCATATAACCTTATTTTCAGAAAACTAACACTCTTAAGCTGTTTTAAATCAGGACGATGAAATCTTGTATCACTCGCGTAAGCAGACCAATCAGACGAACCTGTACCGAAAATCATATGATTTTAATAGCTTCTAGTGGACTATGATTATAAATAGAAGAGATCACAGGAGCGAACAAGAATGTTTTTGTGACTGTCTTAAATGTTCGCGTGTTTATCTATTTGAATTAGAACTGTACACCTTTCATGTACTTTTTTTCGTGTCACGTTACCTGTTTGTTCGTCTATAAAATATGTATGTGTAACGTCTAAAAGCCCCCCTATCCTTTCGACGTCTGCATCAAAACCAAAAATATTCGAATACCAAAATGACTAAATCAAGTCTGTGTGTGAATCGCGTAATATATACAGGGTGTTTCATAAATGATGTGAGTAACTTTAAGGGGTGATAGTACACATCAAGACGAGTAATAGAAAATAGGAAACCAACTGTCCCAAACGTCTTCCGAAGGAGAAAAGCGCCATCAAAGTTTAGGGTCCTAAATTTCAAATGATGATAAAAAACGAAAAAATTGATCGATTCATTTACGGTTTTCACTAAAATCATTCTTTAAATTAGTATTTTCTTTAAAAAAAAGTTTTAAAGACAAAGTTAAAAAAATGCCGTTAGAGGGCGCTCTAGACTTTGGAGTACCGAAGAACTACCTTTTACCACTATTTTTTTATTTTGTTAAATATTTACAAAAGCTTAGATTTTAACTTGAATTTTGAGCGCAAAATTGAAACCATCGGGAGCGGTTAAGTGGCGCAAATGTAACCGCGTTCAGGGGGGAAAAATTGAAATGCTCGTATGTAATGATCAAAATAAACAACGATAAAGCAAACTTTAAGAGGCGATAGTACAACACCAAAACAAGCAACATTCATCAAAGAAATCATACTCGTAATTTTAACCCGAAGGTGATAGAGGGCGCTGAAACAGATTTCGTTTTAAGAGACAAAAAAGGAAACAAAGAACATTTACGTTATAAAAAAAAGTTTAATTAGAAATGATTACAATAGCTGTTCGAAACACTGACGATTAGAGGCGATGCATGTGGTACAATGGCGAAGAAGGGATTCACGAACTCTCTGAAACACGCCAGGAGTATCACGCACCTCTCCTGCAGCTGCCGAAAGTCTGGCGACGAGTTCTTCTGCAGATTAGATAGGAGTCTCATACATAAGACTCTTCAGGTGTCCCCACAAAAGGAAATCTAGGGATGAAAGATCGGGCGATCGCTCTGGCCAAGGGACAGGACCACCTCGCCCAATCCATTGATTTGGAAAGGTTGCTTTTAGATAATTTCGCACCTCTGGCGCAAAATGAGCTGGTGCTCCATCCTGCTGGAACCACATTACTCGCCGAATACGAGGGGGAACATCTGTCATCATTTCCGGCAGCACCTGTTGCAGAAAGGTAAGACATTTTTTTTCCATCCAGGCTTTCTGGCAGAAGATAAGGTCCAAGTAGATGGTCACCAATTATTCCTGCCCAAACATTTATGGAAAATAGTCGCTGATATGCATGTGTAGAAGACGCATGTGGATTTACATCTGCCCATTGGGGGGAATTGTGGGTGTTAAATGTACCGTCACGTGTAAATGTACATTCATCTGTAAAAAGCACAGTTGCACCAAAATCGGGATTTAGGGTGTTCTTCTGCAGATACCAGCGAGCAAAATCCATTCGACGAGGAAAATCCCTTTGAGTCAGTTCCTGGACTCGTTGGACATGAAAAGAATGCATACTTTCATCCTTAAGTACTCGCCATGTCGTGGAGGGTGATACTTCAATTTGACTAGCCACTGCTCGCGTGCTTGTATTTGGATGATCAGCCACCATATCCAGAATTTTTTCTTCCACAGCTACCGTTCTGTTAGACTTCGGACGGCCTGCATTTGAACGTGCACTAAAAAAGGATCTTGTCTCACACAACTGTCTGTGCAAGTGCACAAATGTTTTATCATTGGGCAACCACCTGTTGGGAAACTTTTTTCCGTACAATTGTCGCGCCTCTGCACTATTCCCATTTGCAGTTCCGTAGATGAAGTGCATATCAGACTTTTCTTGATTAGTGAAGGGCAACATCTTTCGTTACGTTTGTACCGTTATTTACACTTGCACACTCGGGTCAGTGGCTTTTATCTTAATAACAATTTGCATATGCGTTCTTCTTCCCCATATCACAATTTCCTGTTCTTCTTCCAGAAACTTGCAGCTATAACGCTTGCATGGATTAAATTTGAAGATGCTCTAACACGTTTGCGTTTGACTTCAAATCATGCATTTTCTAATCAAAGTTGATTGTTTTTATGTTGTACTATCGCCTCTTAAAGTTTGCTTTATCTTTTTTTATTTTGATCATTACATACGAGCATTTCAATTCCCCCCCCCCCTGAACGCGGTTACATTTGCGCCACTTAACCGCTCTCGATGGTTTCAATTTTGAGCTCAAAATTCAAGTTAAAATCTAAGCTTTTGTAAACATTTAACAAAATAAAAAAAATACTGGTAAAAGGTAGTTGTTCGGTACTCCAAAGTCTAGAGCGCCCTCTAACGGTATTTTTTTAACTTTGTCTTTAAAACTTTTTTTAAAGAAAATGCTAATTTAAAGAATGATTTTAGTGAAAACCGCAAATGAATCGATCAATTTTCCGTTTTTTATCATCATTAGAAATTAGGACCCTAAAATTGATGGCGCCTTTCTCCTTCGGAAGACGTTTGGGACACTTGGTTTCCTATTTACTATTACTCGTCTTGATGTGTACTATCACCCCTTAAAGTTACTCCCATCATTTATGAAACACACACACACACACACACACACACACACACACACACACACACACACACACACACACACACACACACACCACACACACACACACACACACACACCACACACACACACACACACACACACACACACACACACACACACGAATGTTGTTTCAATTTTAAGACTGAAAAGTTGGGTGTTTGGGGTTTTATGTTTCTTTTACCAAATACTCGTTTTCAATGCTGTCGGTTCAAATTATGTCTAAGTTTCTTCCAAGATTAACATACAGGAATGTAAAATAAATATTTTTTACAGAATTTTCACAAAACTTTGACAACTCAGTTGTCTTTTAATGAAACGGGGCTGGTAATTATTATTATTAAATATTTGAAACGAGCGTTGTTCAATAATATAGACATCCAGTTTCAAAAGTCTATGTTATGGATTTATAAAGTTTTTATATTTGTTCCTGTAATTGAAGAAAACGTAAAAAAAGCACGGCAGTGTTCAAATAAATAAGAAAAGCTTCGAATAATCTATGAGAAGCACTTAAATAATACTTTATTTCAACAAAATTAAGATAAAAACTTTAGCTAGATTAAAAAATGTCTACGCATAATGTATTTATGCCAGTGATTATATACAACTCCATTAAAAATGTAAATTTTTGCTGGTGTAAATGAAAAATATTTAGACTGATTCACATGAGTTTGATTATCCTATTTCTCAATTTCAACTACATTTCAAGGAGAACAAAGGCCGAGGAGTACAACAACAACCATTGAGAAAACCATGGGCATGAAAATCGTTCTCCGCAGACTTTGATTAACGGCTCTATCATTTCTTTTCTATCGATCTTTCATTTTTCTTGCTCAGTAAAGAAATGAACTCTCTTCTTTGAAACTGGTAGTGGATTTTTCCTCAGCCTTTCTATCCTCCTTTTATCTGTGTTTTTTCAGATACTCAGGAACGCCTTTTGTGAGTAATATGTGCTACAGGTGAGGTTCTTAAGTTGATATATTGATGTAACGTTCTCACCTCAGGTAGAGTTATTAAGTATGTTAACTAAATGTGACAGTCGCAGACTTTAATTAATGTCATGAATATTAATTAACAGAGACCATTGACAATCTTAGATAAGGATTATACTCATATTTTTTTGGACAAGCACTGGCATTTCTTATCGTGGATTTGCATCTGTATTCGCTTATATTCCCAATGGCATTAATAAGTGCAGGTGCAGTTTTGATACATTTATACATTTTATTAGCAGAGCTTTAAAAATAAAAAGTTTTAATTGTAAGTGATTAATGCCAAATTAAAAATCTAAATAGTCTAAATCAAAATGTATTAAAAAAAGGCAGGTAGCTGTAGCATCAAATTATAGCTAACAAAAAATATCCCGCTATCAATTCAAAAAGTAACACCATGAATGAAGTAACCAATAGATGTGAAATTTATTTGAGACATAGATCTAGATAAGACAAGCGCATTATTATAACAACAGCTTACAGGCAAATCAGGTGCACAATTAGCCCCTCCGAGATGCGTTGTAAAAAGGACAGAAGGCTGTTTCTAAGAATTAGATGTGTTTTCCAACTGTTTTTTTCCCCATTAGAAGCTTCATTATACCTCGTTGAAGAAGTATCGAAAATGTGTTTTATAGAGAAGGAGTAACATCCTTCTGAAAAATCTATGATTATGCTACACAAAATCAAGCCCCACGTAAATGTGGAATCATGTAGTACAAGAGAGATGGGTGTACAAAATGAAAAAGAATCAGATTTGTCACGCCAACAGGCAGAGTGAATAGCACTACAACATTGAAAACTAGCAAAATAATTAGTGTCAGCTCGTACAATTTGATGTCTTCTGCAGAGAATTTTAGCAAGGTATCCATAACTGCAATTATTTTTCACTGTGTACCATAGGTATAGAAAATGCAATGTGCGATGTATAGGGATGCAATGTTGCGTGGAAAATGAACATAGACAAGTGTGAATATTACATAATTATCTTTCACTTGAATCATGAATCCACCTACATTATGTGTGAAATTATGTGATTGTTGCACTATACATCAACACACAGGTTTTTATATGGTGTTATTGTTAAGGATGTCACTGGTGGCAGTTACCATTGTACCCTTTTTAACATACATTGCTAGTACCATAAACAGAAGCCCCTAAATTAGAAGTTTACAAGACTGTTGTCGTTCTTTATCTTCAAGGTTTGCTATAGTTAAATTTCAACAGGACAATATAAGACCGTATGTGGCACATAACGTTTAACATATCTTCATTATCCATCAAGTTGTACTAATGGCCAGTTCTCCCATTCTCCTAATCTGTCGCCTATAGAACACATGTTATTGATTATTGGTCTAATATACACTCGTTTTATACGTCAGATGAATTTTAACTATGTTTGGAAGCAGAATAGATTGACTTACTACAAGGACATAACTTAAGTCGCATTTTTTCAATATTGATTCATATCAAAATAATTATAATCAGATCTGGTGGTACAAAAGTACTGTTTTTTTTGTTTTTTAAGTCAAATGTGTTGCTATTTCAAACACCTCATCCTCGTGTTTTATATTATTTGTCTAATAAATTTAACTTTGATATCTCTTGTTCTTAATGGATTTGTATTTTGGATGGTCAACAGTACACATTCAATACAGCGATATATGGAGTGAAAAGGTAGGGAAATGGAGAAGCCTCATTTGTTGTACTGAAAACAAGGCTCTAAAATTCTAAAAATATATGGCCGAGCATTTATCTTCTGAAATATAGCTCCACAAAAAAGTCATTGAAAAAAGGAAACGACTTAGTACAGAATTTCTTTATTTCAAGGATTGTTTTTAAGGTGAGCACAACTTCTAGCAGTTGAGAGCACCCTTGACACTCAATAGCTCCCCAAGCCAACTCGTTTGGTGTTCGTCCAGTAAGACACTGAGCAACGCACTCCAGAAAGTGACGTTAACTGATCTTATACGTGAAAGATGAAACCAAAATTAAAACGCTTGTGGAAAAGACGGCTTGCTTCCAATCGACAAGTGAGTGCTCATTTCTCTCTCATGAGTGAAACTCACGGTAAGTAACGACACATCCATAGTAGAGCTCCAATGATCTGTCAAGTGTGTAGATGAAGCTGAATGGTCAGTCACTAATATATGGTAGAAGTATCTATCATCCCATGCTGAGACATATTCTATAGTCATACACTACCAGATTTTCAACTTGTCTGGTTATCTTTAGTCCATTTCCACCCTTGTGACAAGGACTGTATTGTGCGTTAAGAAAATCCCTCCCATCACCAAGGCTGTCTTTGGATCCCGTTAAAATCAGTAACTTAATTATATGACATCCTCTGTAATTGCCAAGGTATTGCAACTTCTTTTTGAGGGGGTTTACAGCTGGTATAACCGACAATGAACTGTATTTAACAACTTGTTACACCTCTCTAATTTTACTACTAGATTAGCAGATCATAGGCCTGTGCTCCATTGTCCAGTTCACTGGAAATATCTTCGATATCCCCTTTCACCTTCAGTGCAGTTGTCTCGTGTCCCCATGTCCTTAAATTAGTCTCCGTTCATTTGTGGTGTTGATCAGCTATACTGGTAACTTCGTTTTTTAGTAGCTCGAAAATGTCAAAACGTACGTGCTTGAGTATCAAAGAAAAAAATTTAATTCTTCAGGAAGTGGATAAAGGTGCCAAGAAACTTTTTCTCCTGCAGTTTTTCTTTCTTTCTTTTTTTTTGATAGGTAAGATATATAAAAAAATTGATATTAATTTACAAAAAAGTGTGAACAATTACTTTTTTAATGTACAGTGTTTATGAATTAAAATTTTTTTGATGTGGTTTATAAAGGAAATTGAAAAATAAACCTATGTATAGTGAATTTTCCCTGTAACGAACTTTTTTTCGGGATTTAGCGACTTCGTTATATAGAGGTCTGACTGTATATACATACAAACTTCGAGTTATTCCAGTTGATAAGGTGGACAGGTTTCTCGGCTCAAACTCAGTTTCTCGAGAGAGCTTTAAGGGACAATATTAAAATTTCTCATTGGAGAGTACGATACATTACAGATTAGGTACGGTAGAGGGCACTCTCAGTGGAAGCATACGAGAAATCGCTTGTGAAAAATCAGGATTACACCCAACACTCAGCGTGGGGAGAATTATACAGTAGTAACAATGCAAATTAATTATGCAAAGTAACATGCACCCATGTCACACACACACACACACACACACACACACACACACACACACACACACACACACACACACACACACACACACACACACACACACACACACACACACACACACACGTTAAAAAACGGCTATAATTAAATAAAATATACACAAATGAAATCAGCTTATAACTAAGCAAATTGACATTAGATGAAAATAGTTTTTAAATAATTCATGTGTTTTGTACAATTTCTAATTTTATTCTTGAATTCATGGAATTTTTGTTCGGAATTTCTCAATTCGTACTCATGATAGTTGATTAATTTTCAATTATTTGTAATTATATTACTTAAGCTAACAATTATAAATGAAAAAGAATAACATTCAAATTACTTTCAATTAGTTGCCTGTTAAGCAATTCACTGATGATGTTAATTACTTAAATAAAATAAAGTAATTGTTCATAATTATTTGTCGACTGTTCATTTGTGGATAACCTTAAGCATCCGAATAAAAAAAAACTGAACTGTTTGCTTTTTGTAGAAGTTCGAATAAACAAAATTGAGCAGAAATCGACATCTTTCGTGATTGAGTGAGTTATACGCAATAAAGAAACATGAATGCTATTGGTGATAGATCTCGTAATTTTCTCGGGGTCGGTGTGTCATGAGTTCGATCCTAGTACCGCTGAAGACCCACCATGTTTCGAAGTGAGGCGCGTTAAATATGTCGTGAGCTCAAACGTCCTCCCTTTGGTGTGGTGTGGTAGTTAGGAAAGGGGGTTCCAGCTCAGATGTCATACTCGTCACTTGACCGTGGTTCAAAATTACGGGCTTCACTGCTAAAAGTCCTCGTGTAGCTGAACAGTGCGACGTTAATATTCATTCACTCACTCACTTCAGTGACACTAGGACACGAACCCGCAGTACCCCGGCCTGGAATTGATACGTTAAAGAGAGGACTATTTGAATTAATATTATCATGGAAAAATAATACTTTTTATATAAAAGATTATATATTTATTTCATACAGTTTAAATTTTTTCATTAATTTTAAATAGCATAAAGTATTTTCAATGCATCTCAGTCACTCCTACATTTTTTCTTTTTTGTACAGTTCTGTTAAAATAAATCCAAGTGGAAAAGTATTTCTTTGAAATTTTAAACATGTTTAATAGATATACATTACTGGGGGGAGTATAAAGATTTAATTAATATATATATAAGCTTTTAGTCAAAAATAATTAAATATATGATACGGAATTATTTAATTATTAGTCTATAGCGAGAAAGAAAATAATTATTAACTTTAATTGTAATGTTTTTTATTATAGTAGAGAGATGCAGTATTATACAAAAGGAAACAAAAATATTGTTCACAGTTTATTTTACTACTTTCATAATCGTAAATGTAATTTTTATTGTATCATTTATTATGCAAATAACAAATTTTAGCCACCACTGGGAGAAATAAATTCTAGTTTCCTCGATATAATATATATCAAAGAAGTATTTATATATATATATATATTTCCAATTATATTTAAACGCATAATCTCTTTTAAAACATGTTTCATGTAAAAAGGAAATACTTGAAAATACCTAGCAATTCAAATAGTATTTTCTCAAAGTATAAGCACATGCTTGCACATATATTATAACTTGTTAATGAAAGAAATGTTTTTTAAATGCTTAAAATAAAAAGTTTTTAAAAATAGTTTATCGAATAATTATTTTAAATTATTAAAGTAACAAAATGCTGGTATTCGTTACTCTATAGTTATTATTTTTCATTAATATAATGAACTTATTTTTGATGATGGTAGAGGAAGTAAATGATAAAAAATATGTATTAAAGGGAATATAAAGAATACGAATACATTTTTAAATAATAAATTTTTATAGCAGAAATTGTTTTAGCTCAGGAACAAAAACAAATATATATATATATATATATATATATATATATATATATATAAATGAGGAGCTATTTTGGATTAAAGTGCACAAATACTTTACATACTTTCTTATATTTTCTCTTCTCCTTAGTTGAAAGTATGTAGAGTATATGTATTGCTTTTAGTTTCATTCTTTGACTTTAAAATTACATTACCATACCAAACGAAAACAGACAGTTGAAAAAACGAAGTCAAAAATTTCTACTTTCGATTGCTTCAAGTCTCTACGGACTGTCTGTTTCTGTTTACCTGAAGTCGGTGAAGTTTTTATGTGAAGTTTAGTTTTTTTTTATTCTAGCACAAACTATAAAAGTATCATCTAAATCTTTTTCAAGAAGTCTCTCTCCAGTAGTCTTACTCTAGTTCTAGACATGATAATAACTTAATAAGTTTACTGGAAATTAGATATTAGCGAGTATCTAATTTCCACACACACTAAACTTATTTTGACCGTCAAATTATTTATAAAAATTTACGTCCCTTATTCCCCGTGACACGGCTAGAGGTGTGGGAGGAACTAAATGATCAGACGACAAGATGAACTTCAATTATTTTATATTTATCACTATATTCAACTAAGACACAAACAACACTTAAATAAGATAAATTTAATCAGTAATAGAACGGGAGTGAGACGAGATTGCGTTGGGGAGAATATATTCAATAATGCAGCTCTACCTTTAAGATAACTTTATACAGAGCTTACGTATTTAATGACTGCACTATTAGTTTAACTTAAAAACATCGACTTGATTTAAGATCATAGTACCTGAATTTCTGCAGTCTTCTATTCCTTTCGCGTTGACTTTGACACGTCCCCAATAGTTAATCTAACTCTCTTAATATTCCAACTTCTGGGTTCTTACTCTGTTTACGTATACGTTTCACTGCCGATTTACTTTACTTCCAATCTATTCACAATTCACTAACTCCCAAACTCGCGAATAAAGAATACATATATTAAACTTAATTTGCATATCCCACTTTCTGCCCTTCGGAGAAGGTTGGTTGAAAATGCTGGCCCAAAAGAATTCCCCATAGGTTAATGGAAGGACGCATATAGATCCGTCACATATTTATAATAATTCCTATTAAGATTAATACGCATATTAGGGTAGATGGATAATTTTTTTTCAGAATTTCAAAATCTACCTGTGCTGAAAATGTGTTCTAGGGTATATACATGTTGTGTTTCAAGGCAACACCAAGCATTATTTAAAAAACGGTTTTTTATTCAAAGAGCAATTTCTGCTTATGCTCTAAGAGGAAACAGACACGCAAGTGAAGTATAAGTGGCATACACTTATGTCCAGATGTCTTAAGTACCCTTTTTATTGAGGAGATATATTTGAAAGTTAAGCATGACATATGAGGTATTAAAAATTAATGGTTGGGGATTAAATGTGTTCTGTTAAGGGCCATCTGTTCCTCGAAAGATGTGGGTGCTTAATTTAAGACTTGAAGATGTAACAGAAAATAAAGGTTAAATGTGTTGTATAAGGAATTTAATTTTAGGTCTAATTTAATTATCTTTACATACATGATGGAAAAAATAAAACAAAGAATTAATTTTTATGTCAAATACCCCAGAAGTGGAATGAAATTTTAGCAATTAACTTTTTTTATGGTAAAAAAGTAATATTTGTTGAAGGGAAAACGCAATCTCTAGTGCTTTTTAACATTTATTGCGATGAGAGGACACATACCAAAGAGTTACAAACGAAATAAAACATCAGGTAAATCTAACAGCTTTTTTAGTATTAGTTTTTTTAAAAAAATTGCAGGGCATTTTCTCGACAAAGCTGAAAAACGAAAAATGCTTCGATCTGATATATTCGCCGTTGCAGAGAAGAGAGAACATTATGAAATGATGCAAAGTACATTACGTAACTCACTTATGAGTAATCAGCTCTTTTAGGTGTTTATATTTTGAGTCTAAAATCATCTAACCAAAATTACGTTTTTTTTCTATTTTTCAAAAATATTCAACCCTCTTTGGGGGTTTATCTCCTTTAGATGAGACGGGTGTTACACAATCCCGAGGTTCCCTAGTGATCTTTTCCTTTTTCTAAGGGGTTTACTGTCTTTGGTATACACGGGTGTCACGACCCCGGGATACCCTAGTGATCCTTCTCTTTTTCAACCCTCCTTTTTGTCCCATCCATTTTCCTCCTATTTTTCTTTTCTCGTCTAGACTACAATTTAACATATATCAAAATAATATTAATACTATTTACGTTTTATTAAACATAATTTTTTCAGGTTTTTAAATTATAGATGTAGTAATACAAGTAGTTGTGTATTGGATTACTAAGTCATTTTGATTGCTTATTAAATAAATATACTTTAGTTTTTTTTGTGCGTTAATTTGTTTTACAAATGTTTGGCTTAGCTTAGACAAAATTCACTCTTGCGCTATAAAACCACTCACTCTCTTACTCAAAAAATCAACTCCTTTGTGACAATATTAAAACTTGAAATAATTTTTTAAATTATTTTTCTCCAAATTTCATACGATAAAACATCTTTTCCGCATTGGTAGGTTCTGATTTATTAATTTTTTTCTCTCCATATAACCACGATCACCTTAATACATATGTAAATTGTATTGATTCATTAACCTCTTTAACCCTTTTATAACCTCGTAATTTCAACAAACATAGACTACGTACAAGACAATTTATAGGGATGAAAATATCCCCTAATAGCCAAAGAAGTTACAATATTTGTATGTGTGTGTGTCCTCACTGTCCTGAAATTAAACTTTTTCCTAATCCTATTTTCTATTATTTTCCTATCTTGGCTAAACTCCACAACATAGACCTAAATCTCAAGTACCATCAAGTGCTTTATTCGCCAAAGCTTGTCGACGTAACCCATTAAGACCCAACCTGCACGATCGTGCGGGTTAGATTATTCTTATACGTTTTTGCTTCTGGAATAGTCGCACGTATAAAAAGCCCGAACCGAACGATTGAGTAGGTTTGCAGAAAATATAAAGTGTCACTTTTTATCAACAGACGGTGATTGTAGTCCATGTTTTAATTTCAGCTGGCAAATCTAGCTTTGTTTTCAAATACAACAAAAACACGTCTTCTTTTTATCTGTCGTAAAAAGGTAAGTATCAATATATTTCTAATTGCATGGATACACATTTTTGTTTTAATGCTTAAATAATTGTAAAATAGTTAAAATATTAATTATACTCTATTAATTTTGCTTGCAGGACTCAGGATTTCTTTACCCGCACGATCGTACGACTTGAGCGTTACTAGAGTCACTGCGACCATAAAGGTAAGTACTTGCCATGTGAGTTATCTTTTCTGTTTCAATAATGTTGATAGAAGCCTAAATGAAAACGAAATACATTGTTACATACCGTATTTCCTAAGAGGTTGCCATGGACGAGTCCCTTCTTTCTTTCTCTCGCTCTTTTTTGCAATTGATATTCTCTTTCATACATTTGTTGAGGGTTATGGCAATTTCATCCTTTACACAGATATTTGCATTCATCTATCCCTTCCCCCCTCACGAAAAAAACTGGGTTTTCCGGTGTGAGTAGGTAAGGTGTGATTTAAATATGTTAATTTCTTTTTTAATAATAAAGTTTTCTGATATATTTTATTATTTTTCGTGCAATACTGTGCTAATTTTTAACCCAACACTTTTTCAGGTGTCTAAAAGGAAAAGAATTCTCTCACAAGAAGAAATTTTACAATTGATGAATAAATCAGATTCTGAGCTTAGTGATCTCTCGGATGATGACTATGATGCGAACAAAACATATGAATCCCGTATACTGGAAGGAAAATCGAGTTCAGATGAGAGCGATGAATAAAAACATGGAAATATTTACAACGGAAAGACAGTTTTGCATCATACTTCACCATCAAAGTCTCTTGTGAACCCATTCATTTTATTGTTTCAGCTGAAGCAAACTCTAGGTTTCTGGGCAAACAAGATGCAATAGGAAACAAAATTCCTCCTAAAATCAAAATGGATCTCTTAAAATTTAAGTTAGAGATAGCTGAAGCATTAGCATACACACACAACCTCTCTTCCTACTAACAAAAGTATTTTAACTGATCATGAACATGATAGTGTTGTAATTCCTTCGACTAAAGATCGAAGTATTATAATCCTCCTGCTAAAAAGCCATGTCAGGATAAAAGGTATGACATGTATAGCCATTTTCGATTTGTTGATGACATTTCAAAACCTCGCAAGTGCAGATTTGAAAACCACGAAAGCAGTTCGAAAACATGCGAAAAATGCAATGTTTATTTATACTTGTTGAAAAAAAAAGTCTTGAAGATTTTCACAGTAAATAAATAATGGGCCAATAAAAGAATTAATATACTTCAATAGTTTCCTTATCTGTAATAATTTTAGTTGAATCTAGATTGTTTCTTTTATCAACTTAGAGCTAAGAAATGTATAACTCGTAAAATTTCACAGGTGGCGTGTTTGACTGATAAAGCCCAAACCGCACGATCGTGCAGGATACCATCTGTGTTTTCTCAGAGGTGGAGAGAAATTTTTTTAATTATTTTTTTCTAGGGTCATTGGGGGGTCAATATAGTTTTAATAACCAGTAGAACTTAATATTTAGAAATGAAAATATTTCATGTGTTAAAAAGATATCAAGGGTATTTTTGGACACCTTCGGCACCATTTGATTTCTCATATATATATAAATATATATATATCATTACTTGGAGTGGACAATAAGAACACTTTAACTGCGAAGTTATTTTGAGGATTTGGGTACATAAATCACCAAATATTTTATTGCAAAAGTCAAATGTTTAGTATAAAATAGTACATACTTAATAGCTAAGAATTGATATTTTGAATTAAATATATAAACATTTGTAAGGTTTTGTAGCAACTGAATATTTGCTTGAGGTGGCTGCCACACAAAGAGGCAGTGGTAAAGTTAACTTCTAGTGGAACATTATTTTCTAAAATAAAAATGAATACCTATTAGAAGTTTAGTAGTCCAGTTTTGAGTGATATAACTGGAAGCACTTTTTCAAGCCCAAACCAACTCTACAATCATTATATCAAAATTGTGTTTTCTTCCTTATCTTTTTTCCGTTTGTATTCTTTTTTGAACAACAAGCTGCGCACTGTTTCGCAGGAGCAGGAGAAATGTGGAAAATAAAATGTCGTTCAGTTAGATGAGCAGGGTTATCTACTGTAAGTGGTCAGCCAGGACACTTTTTGTCCAGAAGCTGCATCATATTTGAGTCGAAATTCTAAAAGTGTAATGTTTCCCAAATATATTTTGATAGACCAAAAATGAGTTCCAGAATACCTTGAGTAGAAAATGTAAAAATATTTTTTTATAATATTTCTTTGGCGTTTTGAAATTGTCGGATGAAACGATAGCTCCTGATCACAGTGATCTACACCACGCATAGTTAGATTGTTGTCAAAAACAAACTTTGTGGCTTGATTATATATATATATATATATATATATTTGAGTTGATGGAAACATCAGGAATACTGCTCATCAATTACACATTCTTCTTATATTTTCAACTTGTAGCCAAAACCTTACCTCTTTAAAAAGCTAGGATTTGACCTTTTTGTAATTGAGGCTGCAATAAACTTCTCCCGATTGTATTCGGTATAACAACAAGATGCATTAAAAAAATTACCCCGAATAATCCTCGGGCTTAATATTTTTGAAGCATTAGTGTCGTGCCCTAGCCTATCTCAGGCATGATAGTTAAAAGGTTAAATTTGCGTTTGGTTTGAATTAACGCCAGTATTGAGTAGTCATAAGATTTTCTCAAGATGTTTTGAATTTTATTTGTTTTATTCTATTCATATGAAAAAAAGCACCCAAGCATGATTTTAAATAAGTAATATATATGGTGATTATACCACTAAACCTTCATTTAATATGCAACTAAGGATCCTGCTATTCACGCGCTCCTATTGGAATAAATCAATCCGTGTGAAAGAGAGAGAGAGAGAGAGAGAGAACAACAAAGATGGGTCTTAACTCAATATATATGATGCTCACGTTTCTAACTCAGTAGGCTATCGCATATCTTTTCAAATACGCAAGGCTTTCTTCCCAAGGCCGCTAATAGAGATTGATCTTAACACAGCATACGGCCTCCTTCTTTTTTTGTATTTAATTATATAGATATTT
The DNA here is from genome assembly GCA_019973975.1 of Trichonephila clavata. Lineage (NCBI taxonomy): Eukaryota > Metazoa > Arthropoda > Arachnida > Araneae > Nephilidae > Trichonephila > Trichonephila clavata. The sequence continues at coordinate 46,677 of BMAO01026926.1, read as the reverse complement.
GCTAAGGGAGGCCAATATCGATTCAAGCCGCGCTAGGCACCCAAACACTTTGCCCGTAGAAGACACAATCCATCGAACTTTTTCTAAAATGTTTAATCTTCAGCCCCAGATTTATTGCATGTCACGCTCTGAATTTTGCGTTGTTCTCATTAAATTTCTTGAATTTATAGACAGAAAAATACTCTCTTGTGAGTAAATATTAGAGTTTCCCCCCGAGATTAATCTGATTTGTCTTATTTTGTGGTGAGACCGGGTATTGATTGAGGTTTAGAATGCCTATAGCGAAGCATAACCTTTATCAACTTAACAGGGCTTCGTGTAGGACTGTTTGAAAGTGAATCGGCTCTTTTTCTGTCTCAACATTTGCCTGCAAGTAATGATTATATCATTAACTGATGAGGAACCGAGTTTTGACACTTCGTTAGAAACAGTAATATATGTTAGAGGAGTTGAGTTTATTATCATTTAAAGTGGGGTGTGAAAATGCTAGAGGCTGTTTCTGACATTTTGTGCAATAAGGTTTGCTTAATTACTTTCGACGGTGATTATTTTATTGAAAATTCTCCTCTCATCTTTTACTGAAATTTCATTTACGACGAGAAGGAGATTTGCATTGAGGAAATAAAGGGGTTGTTCTACGTTTTAATAAAGTAATGTATACCAAAGTTTCTCGGAAAATAGAAATTAATAAAATTATAATTATTCAAATAAAGGTATGTAAAAACGAGAACTCATTGAAGAGGTTCGTGAGACGTTGCAGTTTGAGATATTTCATATTATCTGAGTTGTCTGGATAATATTTCGATGTTAATTTCTGGTAAAGATAGATCAGTCTAGGAAATAACAAATTTCTATGACATTTTAATAAATGAGATATATTATTAAAAAAGGCTAGATTAACTATAATTCATGAGTCTTATAAAAATACACTCACATAGGATTAAAATTACTCTCGGTTCATCGACTGCTTCTTAACGTCGAATTTCAAAGCTACACGAGGGCTATTGGTAATGCACCTCGAATTTTGAACCATGGTCAACTGACGAGAATGACACCTAAGCTCTAGCACCAACTTTCCAAATTTCCATACCACGTCAACGTAAGGACTTTGAACGACAAACTTAAAGCGCAAAAAAGCTTCTACACAACGGGTCTTCAGTGGCACCTAAATTCGAATTCATGACGTCACAAGTTCACTATCGTGAGCTCTTGGCTAGAAAGATCACATATTTCTTTTTGAATAACTAATAGAGAAAAGTTTGAATTCGATAATGCTAAAATGGCAGTGGTAAATAATTATTAAAAATGGATTATCCTAAAACGAAAATGATTTAAGAAAATTTAGTTTATGTACAAATATTATTAAGGTATCCGACTACCCTAAATTCATGATTTTTTCAAAAATCGACAAAATTTTCTTATAAATTATTTTATAGACCATTTATTAGCATTATAAAAATACCAAGTTTTTTATTTTCCATTCACTAGAACAAAAACTACAAGTGTTTTAGTAAAAGCAGATGCCATAACTTTACACAACATATATGTCAAACTTTAAAATGCGTTTTACTCGAAATGTGTTTTTTTCAGAAATCTTACAAAGGACAGCGACAGCTCAAAAATTTTTCAAAATAATTTGTTGTGTATGTTCTGTATAACAGTAGAAGTGTTTTAACCTTCAGATTTATTAATCACTGTTTTATTACAAAATTTACAGTCCTTTATGTGAATATAATCAATGTTTTTTTAAGCAATTTCATATAATAATTAAGATAAAGTGCTCTCGTTTTTGTAAAAATTAAAATATCTATTATTCTGAAAATCATTTAAAAAGGAATAGCAAAGTAATACATCAAAATTGAAAAATTGAGGATTTGTTCATAAACTTTTTGTAAAGAGTGGGACCCGTTTATGTAATTTTTTGTAAATTTTTATCATTTTTTTCCCATTGTAGTAATAATAATTTCTGTTTCTCTTCTTAATTTTTACCTTCCTCCCCCCTAAAATGTACTAAATAAATCTAAAGCCCCCAAAAAATCTCCATATCTCCATTTTTTTTTTTAAAAAAAAGTTGTCGCAAGTAGTCGGATATCTTAAATATCTAATTTCCGATGGCTGTAATCGAATTGAATTATGTACGTGAAATGCACTGTAGTATTCTTGAATATTAATCATAAAACGGGATAATGATGATTAAAAACATAGTGTGTGTCAACATATTTATAAATTATATTCCTGGATATCAAGTTATTTTAGGGTGTTGAATGAGAGTTTAATAGTCTCCATATGCGCAAAGCATAGATAAAGTAATGTATGTTGCATTAATGGAGTAGTAAAACTTAGCTTATAAAATTCTTCACATTTTTGGATTATAGGCGACTAACTGATTGTTAATTAACGAAGTAACGAGGGATATTGGTAAAAAAATCTCTTAATTCTACGCCTCCATCAAGTGACATGGACAGCATATGTGCTTACATCTCACTCTCGAAACATCCACACCATACCTTGTCTCTTTGAACCTCGACAAACTGAATGCGTATCAACCCTTAAACACGGTGGGTTAACAATGGTTGGACTTATAGTCACGATTTGGCAGAAAACAGGCTGGCTATGAATTATCGACCATGGCCATAAGTTTATTCATGACAGAATTTTTTTTTTTTAAGGGATCCGAACACGTTGGAATGACCAAATTCAGTCCAAACATATACTTTTGTTTGTTATTTTATTTAATATAGCTATGTTTTGGCTTTACAAAACATATTTTTTTTTGTTTCTACGTTACCTAGAAGCCAAGTTACAATTAATTTTATAAAATTAGAAAAACCGGAAGTGGTTCTTTAATTTACCATAAGAAGACATTTAAACTGTTCAAAATCTGTCATTGCGAGTCTGATAGCTCAAAATATTACAAACTTATTTTTACGAAACTTTTTGAGCCTGATATTTATGTTATTTTCCAGAGAATGTACTAAAATATTTCTTTTTGTATGAATATTTTTTGGGTTATGTGTTATTTAAATAATGGCCTCATAAAGAGAGAGAATGTCAAATTTCGTATATTTACTTGATCAGCTGTAAAAATTTTAAATTTTAATAAAGCATTTAAATTTTAATACAGTTCCTAGATAAATGCATCTAATTTGTTTTAATAATATACTTTTTCTGGTATAACCTTATTATTTTTTTCTCTAATTGCTGTGAAGTGTTTCAAAAAAGTATTGTTAAAATTTCACTTAGAAGTGTGATTTCTGTAAAATTTAGATAATTTTTTAAGAATAATTGTTAGTTAAATATTAGTATTTATTGGTATTGATTCCTAAAACAAACATTGATAAGGCTTTAGTATGTTATTTTTTAAGAAAGTACTCCGAACGTGCTCGGATACCTTAAAAGGGATCACAAGAAGATATTTAATTACATAAAAAGCATTATATACTTAACAGCATTTAACAGAACAATAATAACACTTAATTACTTAAAAATGCGCAAGAAATTGTGTCATTTTTATGTGAATGGATATCATTAATGACGTCAAAATGTAACGTAATAATTTTAGTTTTGTATAATTAGTGTTATATATATATATTTATATTAATTTTCTTATAAATTTATTTTTACGTTGTTTGTTACATCAAATAAGTTGCACTTATATTCATGTACCACATCCATATATCGTGCATTTAATTGAATAGTTACCTAACTCTAACGCATATTTTTATAAAGTGATATATAATATCCGTAAATTACATAAAGAAATATGTTCATATATTCTTAAAAGTTGTAAACTTTAAATTTTCTTTGCAGACAGTTAATTACATATTCTATTAATATGGTACGCTGAATGAGAAAATAATCAATTCATTTGTATTAAGGTATCCGACTACTTGCGACAACTTTTAAAAAAAAAAAACGGAGATGTGAGGATTTTTTTGTGGTTTTTAGATTTGTTTAGTACATTTTAAGAAAAATATGCTAAAATTAAGAAGAGAAAAAGAAATTAATATTACTAAAATGAGAAAAATGGGTAAAAATTTACAAAAAATAACATAAACGGCAAATCAATTTTTGGCAAAATTTACAATTTTAGGGTAGTCGGATACCTTAACATCACATCAAAAATTTTAGCAGAATTCAATAGACTACAGGTGATGGTTTTAAATTTAGCTTTGAAGACCACTGGTTATTTCAAATGTTGATTTCATGAAAGGCGATAAGTGCTTTGTTGAGAATTTTACCCCCAAAAATGGGAGTCTGTACAGATTTATTTTGCTGTATAATTGATGGTTCTGTATTTGATGAACAAAAGCCAATAGAAAGCACAGTTTCAAGTAAAAGAAAGCAGATGCTATGTATTTGTATGAAATGTAGCAAAAAATATCTATAGGGTGCTATTGCTTATCGTTCTCTTGAATAATATCATAATTAATAGGTAATGGACCGCTATCAATAAATAACTTCCATGTTTTCCATTATGTAATTTTTTTGCATAATTCGAACATTTAGGAGAACAAAAGATGAAAAATTTCTCTAGTAGTGATTAATTATGATTGTAGGTAATTAATTATGATACATAACTATTAAGGATAATGTCTACGTCAAAAGAAAGAAAGGTAAAACTCAAAATTTTCTTGCTTCCACCAAAGTTACAAGCTATTTGTGTCTTAAAAGTATTTGTAAATAAAGAAAATTTTTATCTTGTTAGTAAGGCTCTGCTATTGTTGCTGTTAAAGAGCATATTAGAAGCCCTTTTAATCAAACCCAAATGCATAGAAGTGGATGGCTGGGATAATCGAATTAAGTGAACGAAGTAACCACACCTGAAGGCAAGCAGAAAAATTGATTTTATTTTGTGTTTTGATGGATAAATGTTCCTGGAAGGTTTAATTATTTGTGTTTCATCTCTCCTTTTTCATGAGCTCATGGCCCTGACCATTTGGCTACCCCGTAGCTATAAAATATATCGGAAAAAATGTACATTTGTGGGAATCCGAAGGTCGCAGGTGTAGTTTGGGACACTGAATCATCTCAGACATTGTTATAAAAATATATAATTACTTTTATTTCAGTCTTATCAATTTATGATCAATTAAGGGTTGTAAACCGAGCCAGAAATTTAATTTATCTCCCTATCTTAAGCTTATAAGACAGTTAATTAAACACCTATCTGAGTTTGATCCGATAGTAGTGCCCTTGTCTGATCTCTCCTAGTTTGTCTATATTCTATACAAAACTTCTCTCTACATCAACGATTCCAAAATGCAATTCTTTAATCTTACTTGAATGATAGCGTAAGGACTAATTCTAACACACGCATTGTCTGGTTTTAAATAGCACTCAAATTAGCATAAAATCAAATTATCTCCAAGGAAGGCAGTTTTAAACTGAAAGCAAAGTTAAAAAGAAATTTCCCAAGAGTATTAATAGAAGGGCTGTGGATAGAACCCATCACACATTCTTAAAACAATGAAATGCATTTAAACCTCTTCATATGAAATGTGCATTCATAACCAAAGTGGAAAAATGTTATAATTAAAAATGAATTAGGTAAATCAAAATTGCACAAAAATACTTGAGTTATCTCCAAATATATTAAGAATATAATGACAAAAAAGCTTCTTTTTGCTACACAGCTCAATAAACCTTAATCGGAAGCATACTAAAAACGTATTTTTTTATTTCTAAAATTTAAAATTGGTTAAATTTTTCTTAAATTTGAATGGATAAGCACACAAAAAGGGAATTATTAAAAATAATCTGAAAAATAATCAATCCGAAATAAAAAATAACTTTTAAAAGTCATTTTCAATACATGATGATCATGTATTTATTGACCCTTGGAATTTAATTTTAAATGGTTCAATTAAGCTTATAAATCCAATAAAAAACATTTACCATTACTGATACAAAACGATTGCACATAATGGCCTTTTTCATTGCATAGTCTCTATACGCTCTAGTAATATCTCCCTACATGAAACTAGACAAAATTGTAGAAAAAGAAAAAAAAAAAAGAATTCATTAATCCTCCTAAGTTGATAATTTTTTGCCGGTTTTATATTATAAGATCAATTTTCCATTAAAACAGAATGAAATTTTTTTTTGCACAAATTTTATTTTATTGTGGTAAGGCTTCAAACAATCATTCATGGGAAAAAAAGTGAGGATCTAATTTGTACGTGGGCAAATTGACCCTTCAAAATCTCTTCAACTCATGTAGAAACCACAATTAGTGTTCTATATTAACCCCAATTGCTTGTGTGATACGTTGATGTTTCCCTTTATGAGTCTTTCTGTTTTTGATACATCGCGCCAAATTTATAACGCATGAGGCAAAAAAATGGGTAAGTTCCATCCACCTGGAATGGTTAATTTATCATTAGAGCGCAAGCCCTTTTACCTACAAATTGTGAACCGTTAAATTAGGTAACACCATAGATAAAATACGATACCGTATCCAATGAGTACACCTCGATTTAATCCAACCAATGATTTAACTGCAATAAGTTATCAGAGCGACATTGTATAATTTGTCATGTTAAATTTGTATTTAATGAAATTATGTGGCTTATGGTTGCTTGCATTATATTGTGTTAAGGCACATTCTTCTTGAAATAATTATCGCTCTCATAAATTATTTGGAAAATATTTATTTATTTATTATACATTGACAACATATTGTAACAATTTAAAATATACTTTATAATACTTTATATGATTCTGTATATGCTTTTTCACCATTTTTAAATGTAATTAAATCCAATGGCTGAAATTATTGGCTAAGGTTTGTATTATTTGCATACCTAAATTGGGGAAGGGTGAAAGTTAATCATCCTGTTCATAGGCTTATGTAGCGTGTTACGTTGGATTTGCAGGCTTTAATATTCAACATTGTAACTATACATTTTCATTATCACATCCAAGAGTGTGACATAGTTTTCTGATTACTGTGGATAGGATGTATTCAAAATCGTTAGATTAGACAGCCTTCATAGTCTTATAAACGATTACTCCCATTTGAGATAATAATATACAGTGATTATCTGTATTAAATCAGTGGAAATTATTGAACACAGCTTTTGACATAAGGAGATTACTCCCAGGACGAGAAATATTGCATGCGGATAAATATATCGGGCGTACAATTTTAATATTACAGGCTCTTTGTCTCAAATAATGGGCAATAAAAAGATAAATCTTCTAAATGTGTAATGGCTTTGATTTTCTCTATGATTTCTCGTAATGCAAGCGTGGGATATGATAAGAATTGTTGGTGTTATGATTTCTAATTAGTAGCTGGTTAAACTAAAATACACACAGTAATTTTTAATGTAACTAATAACTAATTTTATTTTATCTTTTAAGGAAATGGGACTGTTTATACACGGATTTGGAAATGATTCATTTTATTAGAAGAAATCCATCGGAATAGTGCAGTGGTCTTCAAACTTTTTCAACTCATAAAACCCTAATACTAGAAGGCGTTTTCGTAGAACCCCTAGAACTAGAAGATGTTTTCATAAAACTCCTAGAAATGGAGGATGCTTTCATCGAACCCTTAGGACTAGAAGGTGTTTTCGGGGAATCTTTAGAACTGGAAAGTATTTTGCTGGAACCCTATTCTTTACACATACTTAGAAGAATATATCTTAAAGTCATAATTAAAGTAGATCAACTGCAGATCATGTAAAGGCAGTTATAAAAAGTATTACATTTATAATATTAAAAATATTTATAAATTATATTAAAATTTTTAACAATATATATATATTGGCAGATTTATCTTTAATTAGAATAATAGCTCACCTTCTCTTGACATAGATGACTGTAAATGTAAGAACTATAATGAATTTATTGATAGCTACCACAAACATGTAGTAACTGGCAATTTAGATATAGTCAAGGATGGAATTTTAAAAGATATCATGAGTAAAGGCACTAGTTTTAGATTAACAATTTCTAGCAACAATAATACTGTTAAAAATCAAATTAATAATGATATAAATAATTTCATTACTAAATCTGCAGTTAAATATGGTTTGCCTTTAGAGGGGCATTTGATGAATTTAAGTACAATATTTTAAAAGACCTGATGAAATTTAACTATTGTTCTAAAACAGTACTCACTTATAAAGATGTAAAACAGAAAATTTATGATTTACAAAAGAATTTTATCATTGTTTACATAGATAAAGTGCCTGGTAATTATGCTATTATCTGTAAGTATTTTTATAATACTATGATTAATGAACATTTTTTAAACAATAAATCTTTCAATAGATTGGAATTGTCAGAAAAAGAAATTACTAATCGAATCACTGCTATATACAAGAAATTGAATGTTCCCTCTCATAAGATTAAGTTTCCATATATATTTTTAACACCTAAATTTCATAAAAATCCTGTTAAATTTAGAACAGTAACAAATGGTTTTAAAACTTATATCACTGATGCAGGTAAAATGCTGCACAATATTTTGCAAGAATTCATCAATAAGCAATGTAATAAAGCTATAATTAAAAATAGTAAAGAAATTATAGATTTTTTTAAAGATAAAAATACTTATTCAGTTCATAGTTATGACTTTGAAGATCTTTTTAACTCTATTGATATCAATGATGTAATTAGGGTAATTTTGGATAATTACAGAAATTATAACCTTAATATTAATTTACAAAAATTTAGAACTCTAATAAATTTTGTCCTAAAAGAAAATTACATTAATTTTAATGGTTCTCTGTACAAACAAACCAAAGGTTTGCCTCAGGGTGGCCCTGCTAGCAATAGTTTGGCTAATTTATATTTACACTTTTACGAAAATAATTATATTATTAATAATGATTATTACATTTTTAGATACATAGATGACCTAATTATTTTTGGTAAAAATAATAATTATAATCCCAATATCAATTTTTATCCGGAATATTTAAAGCTTCTTAAAATTAATAATAATCCTGTTACAACTAATTACTTGGATGTATCATTATATATTAAGGACTATAAATTACATAGCAATATTTATGATAAAAGAGATGATTTTAATTTTAACATTCTTAAAGTTCCCTCATGGAATTCTAACTTATCCATCTCAATATATCGAAATATTATTTTGAATTATATTTATCGTAACAAGGTATTAGTTAGTGATAAATCTAATATATATTTAAATATTAATAACTTTATTAAACATTGTATAGAACTAAGTTACCCTATTAAATTTATAAAATGCTATATAACAGTTAAATAAAAAAAGTTTTTTCAGTTATACAGTTTATAGATAGATGGCGCCTCTAGCTATGTAATTTTGTAATAATATATTTTATTAAAAATTAATCGTTTATGTCTGGATGGTATTTTTTATTTTCTATAAATTTTAAAATAAAATATAGAAATTTTAAAAGTATATATATATATATATATATATTGTAACATTGCTACTTTCTCAATACATAATAATTATATGCGTTACTGTTATTGTCCATAAGAAGCGAATATGTATTCACGTGGTAAGTCTATTAGTTTGGCTTTGATTTTAAATATTTTAGTAATTATTAAAAGCTATAACATTATAGTATTACATTAATAGATTATGGTTTTATCTATAATATAGTTAAACTTCTCTAGAAATTTATTGCTTTCCCCATGGCCCAGAATACTGGCAAATTCAGGTGAAGGTTGGCTGGCCAGAAAACTTTGTTTAAACCTGCATTCCTAGTTCCTAAGGCTGGAAGTTTGCTTCTAGTATTTCTGTGGCTAAATCTTTCCTATTATGACGATAGTTATCTTAGGTTTATAACTATTTTTGTATATTTCTGTAATATATATATATATATATATATATATATATATATATTATACTCCTTAATAATATTAATCTGTGATCCAAGAGTGTTACCAACTCATACATTATGTTTAGTAACTGGGATACGTGCTTGCTCGGATTTTCAGCATCGAATCTGTTGATATGTTCTAGGTGTTTTTCCACGAATATAAAAAACTGCATTTTCCATTAGAAAACTATTTAGTTTTGCAAGACATTGTACTAACGAGTATAAAACTATCTTGTGGAGCTCAGGATAGTAAGCAATAAAATATTCACAATCTAATAAGTAATATATACGTATTAAGATAAAACGTTTTAATATTCTTTTATTATAATATAATAAAAGTTTATAGACTATTGCAAAATAAAGTTATGTATTAATTAAAATTTTAGTTTTTTAAGGACAGGGATGAGTTTTAAATTTTTGTGGTTATACAAACTTTTTAGAAAACGGGAATCCATTTTGTATGTACAGTTATAAGTTTCTTTTAGAATTTTTTTCTGTGACTCGTGGAACCCCAGGGTTCCGTAGAACACAGTTTGAAGACCACTGGAATAGAGCAAAAATATTAATTAGCCATACCATAATGCAGAAAAAATATTAATACCCAAAAGTGTTATTTAATATTCATCAAATAGCAAACACAGAATACCTCCTTTTCGTGAAAGAAGTAGAATACGAGAATATATTTAATTATAACGATTGAAAATATTAACTTATTAAACACACCACTAAATAAAAAAGTTGTATATGAAAGGTATAGAACATATTTCTGTCAAAATTATAATAATAAAGAATTTGTATATTCGTCAAGCTTTCAACGGGGGTACAGCTTGATGGAAGAGAAACGAATTTGTGGCCGGGAGGTCATTGATCGAGTTTCAATGTAATGAAAGGCTTCGTATCGATTGATTGATCGATTAACTTATTAACATCTTACTAGAAGCAAACTGATGGCTATTGATGTTGGAACTAACAGCTACGATCAATTGATAGGGAAGATATCTAAACTGGCATCCGACTCTCCATATCCATGTCATACCAATATGAGAGCTTCCCGAAAACTTCAGCGTAAATTAACCATCTACACTGATTATTATGAGTCTGACTGGGAACATTTTGGCTTTCCTCAAAGATTAATGCAACAATTTAGACAGGAACATATATATATATATACACACATGCATATGTATTTATACATATATATATATACATACTAGCTGTTACCCGCCCACTTCGCTGGGTATTTCATGATGTTTTATAAATTTTTACTGCTTATACATATGTATAAATTATTGATATCTAAGTCCTAGCATTAAGAATTCGATTGAATTGAAAAATATACTTATACCTGTAACTGTCACCTGTTGATAAAAAAAGGGCAGAACTCATCTAATTTGTATTTTCTAAAAATCTCTAAAATTGAAGCATAGAATGATGTTTGCTCTTTCGTAACTCAAAAACCAAGTGGATTCCCGCAAAACCAATTTTCGGTGGATCTCTACTCCGTAAATCGAACATGCAAGCCAAATTTCAAGTCTAAATCTAACAGAAAAAAGCAAACGTTTTACTATAAATATCCCCGTAATACCGTTGAGAGCCGTTTTCCAAAATTACCGCTCTTAGCGGATTTCAATTCAACAAAAGAAAAATGCAAACCAAATTTCATTATTATAGTCCTTGTAGCTCGAAAAAAGTAATTTTTTTTGTCAATGCGTCCCAGTAACCCCCTGCAACCCCCCAGAATTTGATTTGCTTAAAATTTATTCTTAGTGGATCCCTATTCAACAAAAAAAAACATGCTTAAAAAATTTCAAGTATATGGGTCTAACAATTAAAAACAGGAATTTTTTTCTGTAACTCCTCTTGACCCCTCGCAAACATGTTTGGGGGTCAATTTTCATTTTACTCTTTGTTAGAGGAACTCTATTTCATGAAAGGAACATGCCTACCAATTTTCAAGCAGGATGATCAAGTAGTTTAAAAATGGAAATATTTATCGATTACGCCTCTTAATCTCCCGAAATTAAACTTGGTAGTTGATATTCACGAAACCCATTTTGTAGCGGTTCTCTACTTTACGAAAGGAATCTGCTTATCAAATTTCAAGACTGTACGTCTAACAGTTTAAAAATGGGGATAAATGTCTATAACGCCACTTGAGCCCCCGCAACGCCACTTCTGGGTCTGTTTTCACAAAACCCATTTTGTAGGGGAATTGCACACTATGAAAGGAATCTGCTTATCAAAATTTGAAAACTGTGCGTCCAATTAATTAAAAATGCAAAAAATTATCAATAACGCCCCTTGAACCCCCGCAACACCACCTAGGGGTCTATTTTCACAAAACACATATTGCAGTGTATTTCTATCCTATGAGAGGAATCTGCTAAACAAATTTCAAAACTGTGAGTCTAATAGTTTAAAAAAAGAAATAATTATTTATATCTGCCCTTAACCCCCCGCAACACCCCTTGGGGGGAAATTTTCTCCAAACCCGTTTTGTAGCGGATATTTACTCCATGAAAGAAACATTCCTACCAATTTTCAAGCAGGTAGGTCAAATAGTTTAAAAACGAAAATATTTATCTCTTACGCCACTTATTCCCCTGCAACGCCCACTTAGAGGTCTGTTTTCACAAAACCTTCCTATAGCTGATCTCTATGAAAGAAATCTCTTTTTCAAATATAAAGACTGTGCGTCTAATAGTTTAAAAATGGAAATAATTATCTATAACGCCCCTTAAGTCCCATCAACGCCACTTGGGGGCAATTTTCACGAAACCCATTTTTAGCGTATCTCTACCCTATGAGATGAATCTGCTTACTAAGTTTCAAGACTGTACGTCTAATAACTTAAAAATAGGAATTTATAACGCCCCTTAAACCCCCCGCCCCCGCAACACCCCTTGGGGGTCAATTTTCCCAAAACACATTTTGTAGCGGATATTTACTCCATGAAAGAAACTTACCTACCAATTTTCAAGCAGGTAGGTGAAGTAGTTTAAAAACGGATATATTTATCTATTACGCCCCTTAATCCCCGCAACGCCACTTAGAAGTCTGTTTTCACAAAACCCGTTTTGTAACTGATCATTATTCTACGAAAGGAATCTATATATCAAATTTAAAGAGAGTGCGTCAAATAGTTTAAAAATGGAAATAATTATCTATAACGCCCCCTAAGCCCCTGCAACGCCACTTGGGGGTCGATTTTCAGCAAACTCATTTTGTAGCGGATCTCTACTCTCTGAAAGGAATCCGCTTACCCAATTTCAAGATTATACATCAAGTAGTTTAAACATGGAAACAATTATTATTAAAGCCCTTAACCCCCTTGCGTATTCGTAACGCCTCTTGCGTTTCGAATTTCGGAAAATCCTTTCTTAGCTGATGTCTACTCTATCAAAGGAACATGTCTACCAAATTTCAAGTCTGTAGGTTGAATAGTTCCAGAGATTTCGTGATTAGTCAGTCAGTCAGTGAGTGAGTCGCTTTTCTCTTTTATATATATAGATATATAGGAAATCTGCAGAAATGTTTAAAGAAAAAGATAAATATTCCTATATATTGTGAATTATTAGACCTTATGAGCCAAGTGTGAAAATAATTGTTTTTTAGTTATTAAGTACACTCATAGACAAAAAAATTAGCGCACCAAGAAATAATTGCGTGATTGTAACGAAACTTGGCATGAAGGTACATGTTGGGAAGATATGCAAATCATTAGAAATGCAGCGTGATTGCGCATCATGTATAGCCGGTAGAGGGCGTTTAACGTCGTTCTCCGTGGAGTATAAAACAGGTCACCAAAGCTTACTTGAGTGTGCTGAATCGTTTACAAAGAAAGTGCTGATGTAGACATGTCATTACGCCGTTTTCGAAGACAGTATGAACAGCTGTCGTAGTTTGAGAGGAGGAGAATCATCGGCATGATGGAAGCTGGGTGGTCAGCTAGGCGAGTATTTCGTCTATCAAGCCGCTCTGATTGTGTTGTGAGGAGGTGTTGGGACCAGTGGATCCGAGAGATGTCCTTTACACGAAGACCAGGCTCAGGACGCCCTCGATAGATCAGTCGTCGAGAAGACCACCACATTGAAAGAAATGCACACGTACAGCCAACTGCTTCATCGGCCGCCATGCAGGCACAGGTAGCACCATCACTAGGGGCTCCTGTGTCTTCTCGAACCATTCGAAGACGCCTGGCTGAAGGACATTTGAGATCACGGCGCCCATTGCGTGAGCTGCCCTTGACACCCACCCATAGACGCCTCTGTTTGCAGTGGTGCCGCGCACGAGGAAACTGGACTGCAGCGGAATGGAACCAGGTCGTCTTTAGTGACAAATCCAGGTTCAATCTCAGCAGTAATGACAATCGTGTTCGTGTGTGGAGATCCCGTTGTGAACGCCTCAATCCTGCCTTTGCTTTATAGCGACACACCGCTCCTGCAGTTGGTGTGATGGTATGGGGTTCCATTGCCTACAATACACGGTCACCCCTAGTATTGATCCGTGGCACCATGACAGCCAAGCGGTATATCCATGACATCCTGCAACCACAAGTTTTGCCACTCATGCAACGGCTCGCAGGAGCCATTTTTCAGCAAGACAATGCTCGATCTTACACGGCAAGGGTGTCACAAGACTGTATCCACACTGTTACTACCCTTCCTTGGTATTCCCGATCCCCAGATTTGTCTCCAATCTATCATATCTGGGATCATTTGGGACGGCGAGTTTGGCATCCCACGAGTTTGAGCGAACTAGAGGCAAGGTTGCAGCAAATATGGAACGAAATGTCTTAAAACATCATACAGAACTCGTATGCCACAATGCCCGATTGTATCGCATCGTGCCTTTGCGCTAGAGGGGGTTCAACAGGGTATTAAATCATCCGTTCTTTTGCCTTTTTCTCTGAAATAAATGATTCTTTGATTTTCTAATCATTTACTTATATCAAGGTAGTCTATACGTATGTAAAATTTCGTTTCATTTTGACGACTCTTTCTTGGTGCGCTAATTTTTTTGCTTACGAGTGTACATTAATTTTAAAATAAGTAAAGTGTAAGTAATATTTAATTTTAAAATAAGAAAAACTCTTTACAAAAAAGAGTTTTTAAAAAAGTCCTTAAAACCACACAAATAATGCCTGGTTTTGAAAAAAAAAGTAAAGAAAAATTATAAAATAATTTATTTTCCTTGAGTAAGACTCATGGAGAATAAGAAATATATTATACATGTAGAGAAAAGGGTTTGCAGACCCTATATCTCGGGGGGGGGGGATCCCTATGTTTTTCAAATCCCGAAATCTCGGGATTAAAACAGCTACTCCCGGGATAAAATTTTTGACTGGAGTATATTTTGAAATTTTTTCCTTCTATAAAAGCATTTAAAATTTTGAATAACCCTTTGGTCTATGGGTTGAATCAAAGATGTTACGTTAGGTGGGTGAGTGATTTTGGGGTTTATTGACGCAAGAGCCGATTTCGGCTATACTGCGCCAAACATTTGTTTTAATATCTGTGGTCTAGACGGGAAGAGAAAGAAAGAATGAATTTAATGACAAGAAAGAGGGTCGAAAATAGAGAAGGATCACTAGGGTACCCCGGGTTTGTGAAGCCCATGTTTACCAAAGACAGTAAACCCCGTGGGAAAAGGAAAAGATCACTAGAGCACCTCGGGATTGTTACACCCGTACTCACCTAAAGAAGGTGAGCCCCCTGAGGGGTACGTTAGGTGGGAGCAGAGTAGCAACAATATTTCCTGAAACTAACTCATCTACTGGCGGGTGGGCATTGCAATTGTCCAAAAGAAGGAGGGCTTTAGTATCTTCTGGTAGACCAAGGCTTTTGAAGGATTCCTTGACCTCAGGCACAAGGTGGTGAAAAAACCAGTCTTTAAAGAGAGCGGCAGTCATCCACGCATTTGATTGAGCATCGTATTTTACAGGCAAGTGTGTAACATTCTTAAAAGCCCTGGGTTTTGCAGATTTACCTATCATAAAATGGGTCACTCGGTGGTTTCCAGACGCATTAGCACATAGCAAAATGGTTAATCTGTCTGTTTTTTTTAAAACCCTTGGCTGCTTTTTCTCCTCCCCCAGCTAGTGTAGATGTTGGTAAACATCGCCACAATAGAGCCCTGTTTCATCAGCATTGTAAATCTGTTCAGGTGTTAAATCATTATCAGCCACGATTTTCTCAAACTCGTCTTTATATTTTTCTGCAGAGTTTTGGTTTGCTGAAAGTGTTTCTCCAGTTACATCAAGTTTTCGAATTCCATGCCGAAACTTAAAGTTTCTGAGCCAACCATCAGAATAATTACATTCACTTTCAGCAACTCCTAAATCTTGGCCGAATTTCTTTGCCTTTTCAACAATCATTGGCCCTGTTACCGGCTTTCCTTCAGAACGTACTGCACTAAACCATTTGCACAATACACTATCTACCTGTTCCAGTTTTGGTTTTTTTAATGTTTGTCTAGAAGCCAATTTTTCAGTTGTTACCGATTGAGAAGCAAACTTCATTAGTTCATCTTTTTGTTTTTTAATGTCATAAATAGTTAATGAGCCAATATTAAACTCATTCATTAAAACATTTCTATTCTCGCCTTTTTCTAGCCGTTTGATGATTTCTAGTTTCTGATTGAGGGTCAGTGTTACGTTTTTTCGTTCCTCTCCTTTTGAACTCGAAGGCTTAGGTTTTGAAAACATGGTCACTGTACAGTTAGAACGAAAATCACTTTTTTTATAAACAGTTTCAAAAGTTACGTTTACTGCGATGTGAAAGGACACAAAACAATAAGGCACAAAAAATGGCGAAGACGCTTCGTGATTGATTAACGGAGCTGCACTGCACCTGAATTTGTTGTGACAGCCGAGACTAGCCGGCCGCTAATTGTTTCCGAACAATACCAAGCGCTTCCGGATGATTCCGAACTACCCCGAAAACTTCCGAATAGCTCTCGAGCGTTTTTATTTGCTTTAAAGACACACTTTTGGAGAAAACCAAAATTTTTACAATTTTCCGGAGCGATGCCGGACTATCGGGCATTCCGGACTGTTGGATGCCGGACTAATGGACTTCTACTGTAGAATTATGTCAGAACGAGTATTTTCTTTGGCAGAACTATTTGTAAGAAAATCAGAACCATTTGAAAGATGAAACGCTGGACTCGAGCTGTATTTCTTAACCTTTTTATCTACCGATGGTACTTATAAGTACCACTCACTTTAAAAATACATAGAATAACCATTTTTTTGAACATTCTGACGATATTTTGCAGAAACACTCCTGTAATTCCACTCTTCCAGGATACTTAGCAGCATCATCCAGGATACTTACTCCAGGATACTTCTGTGAAGAGTATTTTGGCGGAGAAGGTGAATATATATATATATATATATATATAGTTTGGAAGCAGAAATTGCGCGTTTTCAGCTGACATTTTGATCGGATTGTGAAAATTGTCATTTTTATTCCGTAAAAGTAGTTAATGTCAAACGGTAAGTGTCTTATTTTTATTTTATGTTAGTTAAGATCTTAGAAAACGATTTGACTATTTTAAGCGAGCAGTGTATATAATTAATTTTACAGTTGAATAACTTTGTGGTAATTACAAGTACCGACAGCACATTGGATGTTAGACATTTTTTTCGTCCGTGTCGTTTATTATTATTATTTTTTTGTATTGTAGCATCATCACTGTAGTGAAATAGAGTTATGCTTTTATGGCATTTCTTTTTAGCTTAACTTATTTATTTTGGAATTTCTATCTTTTTGTTTTAACGTTTTCAAAAAATTTGAACTTTGAATCTGAGCTTGGTTTTTTACCACACAACTAAATGAAATATGTATAATTTATTCAAAAATTAGTATCATTTTAATTCTTTATGGGTAACTGAGATTTAAAACACACACAATAATGGGAGGTTTTCAAGGTAATTATTATTTGCTTCTTTTGTCCTTTTCTTAGAGTGTCTAAAAAAGAAGCTCAGTTTTCATGAGGCTTCGGATTTATTACAGAACCTACCATCTGAGAGAAGTGATGCACAAATAGATGATTCTTCAGATGAATAAGTCCTAGCAAATTATATGCTGTAATTTTCGTTAGATTGTTATAATGACAATCAAGAGACTGAACAAGACTCAAGTGCAGCAGTTCATTTTCAGAAAATAAAGTATTTCCTTACCCAGGTTGCAGTGCTTTAAAAAATATTCACTCGATACCTCACTCAAAATGTACAATGCGTAATGAATTTTTGCGTATAAGTGAAAAGAAAAACTGTTTCCTTGAATATCATCACATTAAGTTTATGTGTAAGACCTGCTTTTATATGTGTAAAAAAAGAAATAAATTTTTTTAAAAATTCATAATTTTCAAAAATAAATATTTTGTACTGTAAAATATTAGTGTTCCCTGGTTGTTTAGCATTTTTATGAGTTAAACTCCGGAAAAAAGGCATTCGGTCTTTTTGTATTAAGAGAATATTTGAAACCTTTGTGTACTGACGATACTTTAAAGTACCAATTTAATTAATTAGCTCTAACGGATTAAGTTTCCCAAAGTTGAGTATTTTATTTATGTATATCCCTTAATTTTCAATGTTGTAATTAAAAAAAAATAGCACGAAAAAAATTGCAGTAATTCATAATTCGGTAGATAAAGGGTTAAAACCCTATTTACAGAAGCACAAGAAATGAAGAAAGGTTTTTTTAAATTTCATTATGTACTATTCTTTTTGTTGTATTTCATGATGAATTAGGTTTTGTTTTGATTTGTATCAATAAATAATTTTTTTAAGCCAATTTTTAACTATGTTTCCAGCTTTATTATGTGATTTTAACTATGCTATAAAGGTGTAAATATTTTTCATAAATTGACCAATCCTAATCCCGGCAACCGGGATTTGGATTATGTAATTCCAAAATCCCGGGATTGAAAATATCACACGGGATTGCAAACCCGAATGTGGAGGACAACACTCATCTCACGATTGTTTCCATCAGATGGCAGCATCTTTCAGTAACACGACACATGACTAAAAGAGAGTGCATATATAGAAGAGAGATGTGCGTTGCTATATATCGGGAGAAACAAAGAAACTGCGAAGAGACTGACATGTAAAACATTTTCCAAGTCAGAGTGGCAACGAACGACGCTCGTAATTAGTGGTTAAACTCAATGTGTTAAATTTGTCAGTAATCTTGTTTGATGTGCGTTTTGCTTACTTGTGTTAGTTCTTTTTTGTTTTTGTTAAAATAAGTATTTTTGTCTGTTAGCTCTTAGTTTATTTTTCTAACTTAATTCCACCTTTTCACAAATATTTATATTTTATACCATTTTATTTATTAGCTAAGTTTGAAAAACCGAGTATTTAGTTAAAAAAAGAAATAAACAGTTTTGTTATGCCATTAAAGAAATTATTATTTACTCCATTGTACTTTAAATATTGTAAGCAGTAAATGCGAGTCGTGTATTATGGAATACCATTTACATTTCTAAAAATAACTTTACTGGTTTTTGATAAAAGTCTTCAAAATCATCATGTAGATATTATATATGATTATAAGAATTTATCACTTGTAAAAAAATAATATTTATTTAGTTGTTAGAAAAAAATTATTTAAAAGAAAAACCGATAATGGAATAGTCGGGTAGTATGGAGTAGGTAGTTTAAACCACTGGAAAACTAATTAAGACTTCATAAAATATAGTTATTTTAAATATAAAAGCCATATTTTTAAGATTAAGAGAAAGTCATTTCTGTTTCGAATTTATTTAAATAAGTTGCAATGCAGTACAGTCAAGGTGACCCCCCCCCCCACACACAGAGCTGAAGCAGTGAATCCAAATTTTCCTTTACAGGAAATACATTAAACGTCTTTGTTTTTTGATTCTTTAGTTGAAGGCATGAAGTCTATTACAAATGATACATCAAAAGGAAATGTGTCGGGTACTAGTGAATATCTTATATTCCATAATACCCGTATCGCCATCTTAGAAAATAAGCCTTTAAACTAAAGGTCAAAACATTGTCACAAAAAAGACCACAGTATTATACAAAAACTACAATTCTTTTAGTATACATTATGCTTAACTTTAATGTTCAAGTCACGTATGAACTAGTAGGTTAAAAAATGTCTGAAAACTTTCCAGCAAACATTTTTGAAAATCGCAAAACACAGCAACAAGGGGTCAGCTCTCACTGCAATGTATCATGAGAGTTATACAGTAGTTTAAGATTTTCCCACGCCATTAGCAGCTACAAACCTCGGTATTCTATATATTACCCGATTATTCTATAATATCCGACTCTCATCTACTTAATATTAGTATGACAGTCTTACTGATCGCTTCAGTTTCGATATATATATATATACTTGTATATATCAATTGTCCAGAGGTTACGATTGCAAGCTCAATCACCTACAATGTGTAAATTGAATTGTAAGTGCGATTCCAGTTATAGAGATTATCATGAAGAATAATGGGGACTATTGCACATGCAATTCAAATGAATCTGTAAGTCCTCTAATGGCGTTGTTTGGAATATATTTCAGCCACAAAAAGAGAATAAGTGATTATTAACTCCACACTTTAACGCAATCGGAGATCTACTGGCGACGAACCTAGTAATTTTTGAGCCGGGGTAGCCAAATGACTATGGTTGAAATGTCGTGGTTGGCGTAGTTTCTGTCAAATCGTAATTTCGAGTCCTGGTGCCGCTAAAGACTCGGCGTTTTGAATATTTGATGTACATTAAACCTATTGAAGCTTTAAAGTATTGATGCTGAGGTGATGTAGAACTTAAAAGTCTGCAGTGCCCTTTCAAGTGCCGTGTCTTCGTCACTTGATCCTGGTTCGAAATTACTCGGTCTTTGGCTAATAGGCTTCGCGTAGCTTCAAAATACGATCAATCAATCAATTGGAGAGTTTTGTAATGTTGCATGGCAAAGAACTTTGATCCCGGTATTAGGGAATTAAATTCCTTTAGAAACAGATAACTACCCAAATAAGATTATATATATATATATATATATATATATAGATGAAAATAACAGAGTGTCATAAAACATACAAAGATCAAAATAGAAGGATAAATAACGCTAACTGTTTTTGATAAAACATCGCATTAAAGAAAAAGAAATCTCGTTTAAAATTAAAAGAAACTATGATTATATAATATTAGTAAGATATATATATAATAAATTACTCACATATAAGAAGTGAGTGATTTGACAATAAGCAATTCATTTAAGTGATTTAAAGTAAGAGATTCATACAAGTGATTTAATAATAACTGATTCATACAAGTGATTTAATAATAACTGATTCTTTCAAGTGATTTAATAATAAGGAATTCATTTAAATGATTTAATAAGAAATTTATTCAAGTAATTTAATAATAAGTGATTCATTTAAAGGTTTTATAAGTGATTCATTCAAGTGATTTAATAATTAGTGATTCATTTAAGTGATTTAATAAGTAATTCATTCAAATGATTTAATAAGGATTCATTCAAATGATTTAATTAGTGATACATTAAAATGATTTGATAAGTGATTCATTCAAGTGATTTAATAAGTGATTCATTCAAGTGATTTAATAAGTGATTCATTCAAGTGATTTAATAAGTGATTCATGCAAGTGATTTAATAATAAGGGATTCATTAAAGGTATTTAATAAATAATTTATTTTGATTCTTAATTTATTTTACGGGAAAGAGTTGAATCAAGTTCGATCTAATATTTTGAATGGGTAGGAGAAATAATTGGCTTTACTTGTTTTTATTTCATGGGAAAAATTTGTTTTTAAAAACAAGTTATTCTGTATTTTTCTGAAGAAATCAATAAAGAATACTTCAAAGTTTGCACTGAATTGTTTTCAGTGCTGTAATTACAATGAATTTCTTCTTAATTCTCATAATTAAAAATCGAAGAACAAAAGGCTCACATCAAATCTAATTTTAAGCTCATGTTCAAAGGGTTCCCGATATAAAAACTGGATTCCTTTTAATCAATGTCATTATTAAAAAAAAGTTTATACTATGAAATGGATTAATGGCCCTTTTCATTACTGTGTGAAACGAATTTTAATTGTTCCTTTGAATGTGTTAATTTAGCATTAATTGAGCCTTTAACCGATTGCTTTACAAGAATTGTATTTGCAGTTTGTATTGTAATAAGTGAAGCACGCCTGCATTGAAGCATTGAAGTTTGCCTGTATGAATTGTATGCTTTGAAGCACGCCTGCTTCTATGCATTAATATCGATATCCAAATACACATGCATATGTTTTAAAAAAATTACTTTTTAAATGTTTCCTTTATTTTTGAACCCTTAAATGCATATTGTTGAAAATTGCTTACATTTCTCTCACTAAACTTAATTTTATTTAAAAACTTGAGTGTGTACGTTTATGTTTCCGAACACACACAGACAATCGTAGATAAAAAATCATGTGAGAAAGAAAAAACTTGACAATACTTTCAGAGGGGAAATTATGTACTTTCCTTTTCTTTTTTTAAAAAATTTGAATGTGATGCGTTATTAAATTTAGAGTGTTACTTGGAGATATATAAGAAATAAAAAAGAGTAATATGTCTGAGAGATATAATGAGAACTAGCCAATACCCACCTGCTTCGCAGAGTTTTTTATGATGTTGTATGAACTTATACTGTATATACATAGGACTTAGATGTCAAAACACACAACACACACACACACACACACACACACACACACCACACACACACACACACACACACACACACACACACACACACACACACACACACACACACACACACACACACACACACACACACACACCACACACACACACACACACACACACACAAATATACAAAAAATAGTTATACCTCAAATAACTATAGTCATGATATAAAAGTTTTAGCCACAGAAATACTAGAGCAAACTCCTGGCCTTAGGAACCAGGATTGCAGGTTTAAGCAATGTTTTTCGGCCAGCCAACCTTCACCTGAATTTGCCAATACTCTGGGCCATAGGGAAAGCAAGAAATTTCTAGACAAGTTTAACTATTAATTTAAATAAAACCATAATCTATTAATGTAAAACGATAATATTATAGCCTGTAATAATTACTTAAATATTTTAAAATCAAAGTTAAAACTATTAGATAAAGACTTACCACGTGAGTACTACAAAACATATTCCCGAGTAATGGACAATAACAGTAACGCATAAAATTATTAAGTTTTGATAAAATAACATTAATAATATATATATACATTTAAAAACACTAAATTTTGTTTTAAAATTTATAGAAAATAAAAGTACCATCCAGACATTTACAATTCATTTAAATAAAATATAATATTGTTAATTTACTTAGCTTGAGGCTCCATCTATCGATAAACTGTACAACTAATAACATATTTTTATTTAACTGTTAGGTAACTTTTTATAAATTTAGGAGGGTATCCGTGTTCCATACAATGTTTGATAAAGTTATTAAAATTGAAATATACATTAAATTTATCACTAACTAATACGTTATTACGATAAATATAATTGAAAATAATATTTCTATATATAGATAGGTTGGAATTCCAGTAAGGCACTTTAAGAATGTTAAAATTAAAATCATCTCTTTTATAATTATTTCTATGTAATTTGTAGTCCTTAATACACAATGATACATCCAAGTAATTAGCTTTAACTGGATTACTATTAATTTTATTTAGCTTTAAATAATTCGGATAAAAAGTAATATTGGGGTTAAAGTTATTATATTTACCAAAAATAATTAGGTCATCTATGTTTCTAAATATGTAATAATCATTATTAATAATATAATTATTTTCATAAAAGTGTAACTGTACATTAGCCAAACTATTGCTAGCAGAGGCAAACCTTAGGTTTGTTTGTACAGATAACCATTAAAATTAATGTAGTTTTCTTTTAGGACTAAATCTATTGGAGTTCTAAATTTTTGTAAATTAATATTTAGGTTATAATTACCATGATTATCTAAAATTACCCTAATTATATCATTGATATTAATGAAATTAAAAAGATTTTCTGAGTCATAACTATGAACTGAATAAATATTTTCATTTAAAAAAAATCTATAATATCTTTACTATTTTTAATTATAGCTTTACTATTTTAATTATAGCTTATTGATGAAGTTTTGTATAATATTATGCAGCATTTTACCTGCAATAGTGATATAAGTTTTAAAACCATTTGTTACTGTTCTAAATTTAACAGGATATATATATATATATATATATAGAATATATATATCTAAGTCCTACCATTAATCGTTTGATTGTATTGAAAAACATTCTTTTTACCCTTCCCTCTTGATTTAAAAAGGATAGGACTCAAATTTCTAAAATTGAAGTAGAAATATCTTTTACTCTCCGTAATCCCAAAGTAGATTTCCACGAACCCAATTTTACTGACTCTCTACTCAACAAAATAAACATGCTAGCCAAATTTCAAGGAGCCTAATAGCTCAAAAACGAAATTTTTTATCGATAAGAAACATATTACATTCCAAGTCTACAGGTCTAACAGTTCAAAATCTGGAATTTTTATTTAACGCCCTTGAGAGTAAATGAACGCAAAATCCGTTCTTAGCGGATCTCTTACATCTCCCGTTTCTAGGGATAATAATTCCAATCTGTAATTTTCGTTTATAACGCCCCTTTAACTTACTTGGAAGTCGATTTACACAAAATTCATTCTTAATGGATCTTTATCCAACAAAAGAAAGAGGCTTACCATATTTAAAGTCTGTAGGTCTAATAGTTCAAAAATGGGAATATATTTGTCTGTAACACTTCTTAACTTTCATAAACCTTTTTGTGGATCAATTTTTGAATTGCCTCTTTTGTAGTGGATTTCTGCTTCATGGGAGGAACATACCTATCAAATTTCAAGTCTAATGGTCTGATAGTTGAAAACCGAGAATATTTATCTATATCCCTCGCATCGCACCTTTTGGGGCCTATTATTACAAAATTCGTTCATAGCGGATCTCTTCTCCATGAAAGGAACATGCTTATCAAATTTCAAGTCTGTAAGTCTAGCAGTTTCGGAGATACTGCGATGAATGCCTGTGTGTGAGAGAGAGAATCGCTTTTCACCTTCATACACAGGTAGCTATATAAATAATGGAAATACCTTATATATTTCAAGAATCTTTTATTAGTATGGTGTAGGACCGCATTTGACATCTAATACAGTTTAAAATTGCCTGGGAATCGATTCATACAAGTGCTGAATCATGTTTAGAGGAATACTGTACCTTTCTTCATGGAAATGTTGGGAAAATTCGGGAAGAGATGCCGGTGAAGGATATCGATTCCGTACTGAACGCTCAAAATATGCTATAAAGGTTCAATCATATTTAGGTCGGGTGACTGTGTGAGCCAAGGTAGATTCTTAACTTCATTCTCGTGTTTATCAAACCATGATTGGACAAGTCCTATTGCATGGTACATTGTCATCCTGGAAAATCACATCTCATGTAGGAAACAAAGTTTGCATCATAGGATGAACCCGTCCGCCAAAGTTTCTCAATACTTCTCCCCAGTGATCCTTTCTTTCATGATTACGATTGGTTTAGCAGAAGACCATGACACGGCTACCCATACCATGACAGATCCACTTCCATGCTTGACAGTTGGAAGGAAACAAATCACGATCAAACTCTTGTGCAGGTGTCCTCCAAGCATTTACCCGTTCTGTTGTAGGGAAAACTGTGAAAGACGATTCGTCAGACCATATTACTTTTTCCCACATATCAATCAAACAGGTTTTTGTGACACCCCTGCAGATGACACTTGACATTAACATCAGTGACAAGTGGCTTGGGAATTACTGCTCTGCTGTAAATATTCTGTTTATGAAGGTGCTTTCTAACTGTAATCATTGATACTGGAGAAACTAGATACTGATTAAGGTATCCACTACTTGCGACAACTTTTAAAAAAAAAATGGAGATATAGGGATTTTTTTTGTGGTTTTTAGATTTGTTTAGTACATGTTAAGAAAAATATGCTAAAATTAAGAAGAGAAAAATAAATTATTACTAAAATGCGAAAAAAATGGTTAAAAATTTACAAAAAATAACATGAACGGAGCCCATTCTGTACCAAAAGTCATGAACAAATTTTCAATTCTGATGTGTTGCTATGTTATTCATTTTTTAAATGAATTAGTTATATGAAATTGCTTAAAAAACGGTGTTATATTCACATAAGGAACAGTAAATTTTGTAATAAAACAGTGATTGATAACTCTGAAGGTTAAAATACTTCTACTATTATACAGAACATACACAAACAATTTCAGTTAATTTTTTTCAAAACTTTTTAAGCAATCTCTCTTCTGTCCCCGTTTGAGCATTTTCAAGAAGCACATTTCGAGTAAAACACGTTTTTAAGTAGGGCATCTGCTGTTACTAAAGCACTTGTAGTTTTTGTTCAAGTGAACGGAAAATAATAAACTTGGTATTTTTATAAAGCTAATAAGATGGTCTATAAAATACAATCATAAAAAAGTTTGTCAATTTTTGGCAAAATTCTCAATTTTAGGGTAGTCGGATACCTTCAGCTCTGACCGTCACTTTTGCTACCATTATTTGCTTTTTAGATATTACAATCTTCTTCAATACCCTTCTGTCTCTTTCAATGAGCTTCTGTTTCCATCCACTATTTTGCTTTGTTTAGCTTGTCTTGCCGCGCTGTGTGTATGCTGTCATGACTTTAGACACCGTAATTCTAGAAACGCCTATCATTTGGGATGTTTTTGACTGCGAAAACTGAGAGGTACGATGTTTTACGCTTTTGAAAAAAATCCAAAACCTACAAAACTCCAATAAAGCTATATATATATATACTACTTCTACCAGAATATATACATTTTTATATTTATGAAAAAAACTGATAGCTATTATTATATTTTAATGCTAATGAAGTGCATTAAAAATGTCATTCTTATTAACAGGGGTGTTTCAATTATTTTGATAACTACCTCTATATAGATGATGTGAAATTCATATAGAAGAATAAATTTATATATATATGGTAAGAGCGTTCATGTGCCTAATGTTAATGTGCCTAATTATAAAGCAAAACGATGTAATAAGGAAACAACTTTTTGAATAGGAAAAGACTGACAGATAAAGACAAACAAAAGCAAAAAAAAAAAAAAAAAAAAAAAGGCTACGAGAAATAAAAAAAAAGAAATAGATACAACATGGCGACGGGCAAAAACATTGAAGGAAAATAAAGGGATTAAAATTGGCGAAAGAGTTTTTAAAACAAGATAAAGGAAAATGTAATCAGAACAAGATGTCAGTGAAAATCAAGGAAAGTAAATTGAGGACAAGAAAATAAAAAAGAAATTCAATGACAAAATAGTTAAAAATAAAAGGATTCGAAACAAGATAAGACATTAACATAGCCTTAACGATAACGACCTAGAAAGATCGGAACTAGAATTAAATGTTTCAGCTGAAGAAATATTTAAAAATCGTAATAGTTAAAATCTTGAATCATGAAATTTTAAAAAAAGTAAAAACGTATTTGATGAATTCATAGAAGAGAATAAATATATTTAAGGGACCGAGAAAAAATCTACTGCAGGAAGTGAAAATTTGTAAAATTTGGTTGATAACTAGAAGCAAGAATAATTAAGTGTTGCTCTCATTTCTACATGGCTGCGGTAGCCTTGTGGTCATTCATGGCCTTGTGGCTGGCGTGTCATGAGTTCGAGCCTAGTACCGCTGAAGACCCGCCGTGTAAAGGGGGCCAATGAACATTAAATCGGTTGAGGCTCAAATGAAATCTCGTAGGGGGCCAGCTTAGCCTACGGTCTCGTCAATTGACCGATGATCAAAATTACGAGGCCCATCGACAATTGTTCTATTGTTGCTTTATAGTGCGACGTTAATATAATTCTCACTCATTTCTGCATAACAGTAAACCATAATTCGACAGATACAGACGGACCAAGAAGAAGCCATCCTAGTGGTAGACAGTCGTGGTCAAAGCAAATTATACCATTTCATAATGCCACACGCATTAGCGCAAAAAAGGATATGTATTAGGGTGGATCGAAATTTTTTTCAGAAATTCAAAATTTACCTGTGTGAAAAAAAATGTTTTCTGCTACAGGAAATAAATAAATGAATTAATTAAAAAAATAACAATTTTTATGTTAAGTACTGTAACAAGGGGAAGGAAGTTTATGTATTTGAATTTTTTTTTTTGGTAAAGTGAAACACGGGCATTTTAGTACCTTTTAACAATTATGGGGATGTGTGAGATGATGCATACTAAATAGTTACTAGAAAAAACACATATCAGGTACACATTTAACAGCTCCTTTCGTATTGAATTTTTTAAAAAAAAACCTATTGTCGATTAAGTGGAAGTCGGCAAAAAGCTTGGATCAGATTGATTCCACGGAGCGAGGAGAGAGATCTCAGTTACGGAATGTTGCAATGTACATTGTATTATTCACCTTTTCTGCGCTCATTTATGAGTAATCATGATTTTTTTTCGGTAATTTATATATGAGGGCTTTAAATTAAATAATGGCAATAAACGTTTAAATAAAATTATATTGAACTTACAAGTACTATTGCATTACATTCTTTCTATGTAAACGCCTGCAAAGTTCTTACAACCTTTTTGCCAAATGTCGGGAAGCCGTTGGAGATCATTGGCAAAGTGTTGATTTTTGATGTCAGCGATGGAGTGATGTGCAGATGAAATGTCATGAAATCGGTGACCTCAGAGAGGTTCCTTCAAGTTTGGAAACAAATCGAAGCACAAGGTGAGTAGGGAGGATATGTTCCGAGATTTTCCACTGCCACCGTCGCAATAGGAGAGTGACATTGTTTATGACATGACAACGAAAATTGTCATACAACACGGTAAGGATATTGCTTTGCAATAAACATGGATCAGTCTATCGATGGTCTATGGAAAGAAGACCGCTCAGGATGTTAATCCGATGTTGAGGAATGAAGGGCCGACCTGTGCGTTGTAAATCAGCAGTCTCTTTCCGATTCCAAAATAACACTTTAACCCATCGTGCACCCTTCCTACACTGAAATCCTTTATTTGCCACCGGCTTTCAGTAATCCTGGATAACATTCTGCTGTATTTTTGCCTGGATAACCTCGATTTTAAGCCAGATTACTGATAAACTTTTGAAAACATACTTTAGAGTGAGCTTTTCACTTTAACGCCACACAACTACCCTTCTTACTAGATCGACTGATTTTTGAACTCTACACATCGGCAAACAGTGCCACATCACAGTATTCCTATCCTATTTGAATATGGCCGCTCTCCTACAAGTTTCTAGGTTAAATTGCCCCTATTTAATTTATAGCACTCGTAGTAGGAAAATAATTGTTTTGAGTCAAAAATCATCTAACTAAAATTCAACCTGTTTGTGGCAAAATTAAACTTTGAAACTACTTTTTTAATTATTTTTCTTCTAATATCGATACCTAGAACACATCTTTTCTGCATAGGTTGGTGCTGATTAGTACGAGTAATAATTCTTTTTTTTTCATGTAACCCCAAACAACCCTAATGTCTATACTCTTTAAAGGATATACAAAGAAGCAACACATTTTTTCACTAATTTTTCCTATTCTTGTACATGTTTTTATCACTAAAATTACACTATTTAGTAAAATACCACCATAAAATTTTGTTTTATTTTAACATATTTGTTTTATATGTAAGATCAAAAAATGCTTCCTTCTATTACATTATGTATTAGAGCTCTTTAAACATCACTAATAAAAATTCTTGATCATTCAAAACCCTTAATAAATATAAGATTAACTAAAGTTCCCAAATAGTTCTCAGAAAATATAAATCTCTATACACATACTAATAAACGGTATTGAATTTTAAAGAAACTTCATTTATGATGATTATTATCTAAGCAAGCGATTGTCTTTAAATACTTTTCCGGAAAAATCATGAACTTGTGTAGGTAAAAATAGATCTTGTAACAATTCGGCTCCTGATAAAATTACATTACTTATATTGCCTTAAGTAATACTTATTTCAGCTTATCTCACCAAAATGCCTTCTCAAGCCGCCAATTAGTACCTAAGCCGTTAAGTACTGTCGAGAAAAAATTTGATGAGAATTAATCTTCATGATTCTTAACGTATCCATGCAATCAATATAATTCATTTAACAAGAGGTAATCTTATAACGTAAAAAGGAAATGTAATAGAATTGAAAGGGAATGGGAGTAAATTGAGAAAATATTTCAAGTTTAGTTACACCATAGAGTTATGAATTAAAGGTCCCAATTTCGAGGAATGAGTAAATTTCTCTTTTAACTTATTTTTTAATGCAGCGTTTCTCAAACTGTGGAACGCGCCCCTCTTAAGGGGTGCGATAACTCTGCGAGGGGGGGGGGAGCATATTGAAAAGTCAAAAACTAAAGATTATTTAAGAAAATTACTAATTTACTGAAATAAACAAACAAAATACATTCTGACTTAATAAAAAATGAAAGACACATTTACACTGATATAACGCACTTATAAATGTATCAGTACTGCACAATGTATTTTATAATTACTCTGGCAAAATATAATTTAAGAACAAGTTTAATAATTACCAGTGACCCCATGATTTTGTCGTATAGAAAATTAAATACAAAAATTAAGACTTATTTTAATAATTTGTACGGTTTATAATTAATTCCTTGACTACCAGTTAAAAGTTACGCAATTCGCTCCCCAATGCCACCATTTTCCAAGTAGGCGCGAGTATGTCATATGTATTGGGAAAAGGGAAGAAAAAGAATAAATAAGCAAATACTCTGAAATATAAGTAAATCCTTCGCAAACACTGTCAAGTCCCTTTTACTGCAATCCATTGCCTTCGGAATAATTTTATGAATAGCAGTGCACAGAAAAGCTCGTACTTCAGAAAGACTTATATATACGTCTAGGGGAAATAACGCTTTGGCTGAGCGAGACGTTTATATACGCCCTTAAGATGTTTAAGTCGTATTGTAGCTTTAGCATCAAAGTATAGTATTATTGAATTCAATACATAGTTATTGTATGAAGGGGGGGCGATGAAAATTATGTTTGAATACTGGGTCGCAAATATTGGAAGTTTGAGAAACACTGCTCTAATGAAATGGTGATGTAGTTCTAATATAATGCTAATCGACAGACAATCCATCATTCGAGATAAGTATGATTGATTTATTGTCTTAGTTTGTTAAAAAATAGCTTTCTCAGCTTATTACAAATGCTAGTTGAGTTTTTTAAAAGGAAAAAAAAACCCCTTTTTTATGTGTCTAAGGGTAACTACAAGCCCTTTTGAGTCATATACTAGAGGGAAGGTTTTGTACTGGTGATAAAAAATAGAGACAATATTTGAAGTGTTCTTTTTACCTTTGTCAGCTATTTTTTTATTACAGACTTCAAGAAAAATATCAAGCTCTATGTTTGGATTAAAATTAATCTTCTGTTAGATTTTAAAACAACGTTATTTGATAAAGAGAATTTCTTTTTCAAAAAATAAAGTTTATGAGATTTATAAAAATTTCAAAAATGAAAAATTTTTTCGTTCTATTTTTTTGCTAATGTGTAATCAATTTTTAAGATTTACCGTCAAATGTTGTAATTCTTGATTTAATTTTGTTTAAAAATGCGCAGATCTCGCTGACAAATATAAATTATTTCAATTTATTTATCTTTTGTTTCTTCTCAAGTACTTAATTAGTGTTTTTATTGCATTAGTTTACCCGAGTATTTACGTAAATATATATACATGAAAAGTATATACATAAATATGTATATAAGACCTAGTAACACCATGGTAAAGACACCTAATCTCCGTTTTCTAATAATCTCAAAACTATTAATTATTATCTATTTGAGATATTATTATCTATCTCTCTTTGTGTGTGTTAGCATAACATGATGTTTGTTCTTCCAAAAAATATTTTTATAGGTACTCATTTGTTATTGAGTTTCTTATAATTTAGTGTATATAGCTAAAAGCTCTCTTAAAATATGCCAGATTTAATTAGCCTTGGATGACAAATACAACAAAAGAGCTTCATTGCTTGAGCCAGTTGCGTTGCAATAAACACATTCCAAAGATTTGCTCTAAATAGGTTCATATATTTCAACTGATCTTGATGAGAATTCTTGTGTTTTACTGGTTTCTCTTTATCTCTATCTCCACGCACTGGCCAATGAATTAGAAACCCCAAATTAATATTTTACTGGACCATCTTTTAGACTGATTACTCTGAATCTTTTGATCAACGAATCTACATGCTTCTGGAGTGCCTTTACGTCTAGAGAATATCACGCATTGGCAATACAACCTTTAAGGAAGAGGAGAGGGCTGTCTGATGCGCTTTCCACCATATCCCCAAAAATTTCTGTGGGATTAAGGCACGGGATATGAGGTAGCTATTGAAGGTGTTGGAAGTCAGAATGATGATCAGCGAACGAATTTTGAACACTTCTGGCCCGATGTATAGTTGAATAATAGTCCATGAAGTATCTGTCACCACTATATATATATAGGGTAAAATTTGCAACATTGCAGGGTGCACTTGATTTGCCACTATATCTACACTGCTGACCACCGTAAATGCAACACCAAGAAAGACAAGAGATAGCACAACAAAATTTATTTTGTAGGTAACATGTTGACCAAGTATCAAAGGATTAAATTTATAGACTTCTGTGAAGTGTGGTTCCTGCCAGAATCAGTAGCCAGAGTAGTCGCCATTATTGGAGATCACCGCTGCCCCACGCCTCGGCATTGATTCAAAGAGTTTTTGGATGTGTTCTTGGGGTACAGCAGACCAAGCAGCTTCCACACGTTGCCAAATTTGATCTGGTGTGGCAGCTGGGGGTGTAATCTGGGTCAATCGTTGAGCAACCATGGACCAAATGTTTTCTATCGGTGAAAGATCCGGAGAGTGCGCCGGCCAGGAAAGCAATTCAATCTGGTGATTGACGAAGAACCTTTGGACAATGCGTGCCATGTGTGGTCACGCAATATCCTGTTGAAATATGGCTGTGGCCAAGCCCTGAAGGTAAGGAAGGACAACTGGCTCCAACACCTCGGATTAGAGGAGATGTAGCGCTGGCTGTTTAAAGTACCGGCAATGCATGCTAGAGGAGTGAGACAGTAATATCCAATACCGCCCCATACCATGATACCCGGTGCAGGACGATTGTGGTGATGCATAACACAGCTGTTCAGCATCCTATCTTCACGGTGTCTCCAGACTCGAATCCGACCATCGTGGTGTTGCAGACAGATGCGTGACTCGTCAGTAAAGACAACTTTATTCCATTCTGCCGCCCACATCCTTCTTTCATCGCACCATTGGCGGAGGAGACGTCTGTGGTTCTGCGTCAAGGGTAGACCAAGCAATGGACACCTTGCGTACAGACCACTCTGCTGTAAACGGCGTCGAATGGTACGCGCAGACACTGAATGATGCGTTACAGACTCAATGTGCTGTGCTATGGTTCGTGATGTGACTGAGCGATCCGTCACTGCCATGCGCACAATTTGCCTGTCCTCACGTGAAGTGGTGCACTGAGGTGGATGCGATCTACCACGTCGATCCGTCGTACCCTCCTGCATCCAACGGTCAGATATCCGCATTACAGTTGTTTGGTTTTGTCCAACACGACTACCGATTTCCCTGAAAGATATTCCACAATTTCGGTAGGCCACTATCCTTCCTCTGTCGAACTCTGATACTTGATAAAAAGCTGATCGCTATTTTCTACGAAACATAACTGATCGTTTTTTGAAAAAAACCACAAGAAAAACACAATTGCCGAACTTGAAATCGTCGAAATCTCCAAGCCTTAAATAGCGCTTTGAGGTGGCGCCACAGGCGTGCGTGATGTGTGTCTGCGCTGAAATTCTAATCATTTGCATATCTCACCTCCGCTAATGCATGTGGTAAATTTCATGTTATTTGCGTGCTTCCTTCAGGGTGTTGCATTTACGTTGGCCAGCACAGTGTAGTTATCTGATGGCAGTTTGTTAACCTTGAGGGCACCCCTTACATGTCACCAAAACATGCTCCATATCAAGATATTCCCACCAGATACTTGAACAATGCGAGAAGGCAAGGTGTATTCCTGGCTTCGTGGGGTTCTCGCCAAGTTTGACGTCTTTCATCCGTGTAAAATAAGGTGTAGCGTGATTCATCCAACCACATTACTCGCTTCCAATACTCAGATATCCAGTGTCTTCTTTCCCGACACCACTGCAAACGAATTTTTACATTTCGGGCAGAATGAATGGTTTTCTCACAGACACCTGATTATGCATTCCTATCCGTTGTAATCCTCTACACATGTTTCAATCTAAATCTTTTGGGAAGAGCCTTAGTAGACGATTTGTGTCAGTTGAAGTGGAGTTGCTGAACTGCCGTTGGAGATGACGCTGATCACGCTTTTAGAAAACTGTGCTCGAACTGCAGTTACATCTTCTAGAGAAGGACTGTGGGTTCTGATTGACACTTTTGAAAACCTTTGATATGGCTGTTTTTAACAACCCAGTGAGTGAGTGAATATTAACGTCGTTAACTACACGAGGGCTTTTGGTGACAGACTTCGTAATTTTGAACCATGATCAAGTGACGAGGATGGCACCTTCCTCTTCTAACTATTACACCACACCAATGGGAGGACGTTTGAGCTCTCGACAGATTTAACGTGCATCGCTCCCTACATGGAGGGTCTTTAGTGATACTGGGCTCGAACTCAGGACATGCCTGCCATGATCCGATACCTTGACCACTTGGCTACCGCGGCCACTTTTAACAGCTCAACGAGATTTTCTGTCTTCGAAATCGATTCCCATGCTAAATGGATATCAACAATAAGCCCCTTTTCCCTTCATTTATCTTGAAAAGCTTTGCTACATCTCACTTATACTAGCATTCTAACCACGTGTAACCCACGTCATAAAAAAAAGTGCATACTTCTTCCTTAGCATGTATTCAAATGCAAATTTCAAAGGTTTTCAATTCAAACGAGAAATATCAAAACAATTATTTGTTTAATTTTTTATTACTTCCTGAGTGGAGTTACTTTTTTCGCATAACCTACTGAGTGTGTTCTTACTACACGATAGCGAAAGTGCAAAAGCACTGACGAGTGACTGTAGAAAGAGATTAAAATCGGAAACGGAGCGAGATAATTTCGAACAATAAGTGATGTTTATTACAACGCAATTCACTATAGATTAAGCTACACCAGGTGATCAATAGTTTGTATGTCCTCCGCAGGTAGCAATACAGGCTATAACACGTCGTGGAACAAATTGAATGAGCGCGTAAATTGTAGGCTGAGGGATAGATGACCATTCATTCTCAAGCATTCGGTACTGTTCATCCTCCGATTGGGCCTGTGGCATCTCGTGTAAGCGATAGACACCGGTGGTCATTGAAGTATTTGAATACCTTGCGGTGGTTTGTTGGCTGTTGCATGCCGTAAGCGATTTGAACATTATCTTTCTGATAATGTACATTGGATGGGGGATCATAAACGGTCCCATTTTCAACATGAATTCGGTTAACTGTACGAGGGGAACATACTCTTTGATAATCCATTTTCTTGTTCCATACTGTAACCACTCTTTTGGTTTTTATTATGCTGATGAGCCATGCGAATGATCAAAAGTGTCTGTTATACTATGGTGTTTTTTGTATTATGAGCAAAGCTAATTTTCCCTCAAAATCTGTCCATTATATGTATATCTAAAGGTAATCAACTGAAAATTCTTTTCATTTGGAAAGCTAGTGTAATTTAACTTTTTGAACCATGCATACTTAAATATTTGTAAAATTTCTATTTTAGAGAATCAGAAAATATTAACAAATTTATTTTGGTGAGGAGAGGCCGCTGAAGGTCATGCATAAAATGTATTTAAATATTTTGAAAAATTAAAAAAATTTAAAATTGAATGTATTTTGAGTGTTAGAATATTCCCCCTCCCCCCCTAAAACAAAATTACGCATTACATGATAGCATTGAAAAAAGATATGCTTCTTTAAAATACATTTATTCTAAGAAAAAACTAATTTTTTAAAGAATATTTGCCCTCAATAACTAGTTCGTAATAGCTCTTACTGAATATTTGATTCGGAAAGAGCTTCCTAGATTTCGTAAATCGATATTTTCAAAGAAAATAAATATAATATTAGTAATCAGAATATTATGTTAGAATAAGTGTTAGAGTTAGGACTGGATATATCGGCTCAAACTTTTTATATCTATAAGGGTAAAAAAGGATACATGTTATCCTTCTCGCAAGCTTCATTGCAATACTTAGTGATTTGACAAATTTTTGTCTAATGGGAGGGGGGGGCTTTGAAGATTAATTCTCGTTACTTTAACTCCTGATTTAGCCAATCCATGGATCATCGTGGTAAATATATAATTATGATCAGGGCTAACCGTAATTTTTTCGTTCCGGTTCAAATAAGAAATATATATATATCGATTCACAATTCCGATTTAAGTGTTCCGCCCAGAATAACGGTTTTCAGTTCAGTTCCGAATCAATAATTTTATTTTAGATATAATCTTATTTAAAATAAAGATATAATTCTATCATAAACAGAAAATGTGATTCTATCACAATTTAGAAGGTATTATTCCTTTTTTAATTGGCACCCCATGTGAATCGATACAATTAACTAACATGCACGATACGAGTAGTGAGCAGAGAACGGCGAGCATTGGCATTCTGTTATCCGTTATCAAAGTCGCATTTGAAAACTAGGATCATGATTTTGTTGATTATGTATAATCTTGTTGCTGAATGCTTTCTGCTGACATCGTGCACTTGGCCCTGCAATAGTTATATAAAAATACATTTATTTATTCATTTGACTCATGAAAATTGCCTCTAATTATTAATATATCTTCTAATGTGGTTTCACTGAGACTACTGAAACTTTCGAGAAGTAATGTACATGTAATAAAGATAATTATATGAGTGGCGTTAAATTAGAAAACGTTGATAAGTTGTTCGCAGAAACAAAATGATTGAAGATATATCGAATCGAAATAAATTGATATATTTTTTTAAGGTTCAGTTCCAATTCGAAGCTCTGATCATGATGCATTTTTAAACCAAAAAAGAATTTCATATTAACATTATGAAGATAAGGTAAATTTGGTTTTGCTTCGTCATTTAAGTAGCACCGAAGCCACCTAAAGGATTCTTTAAGGAATGCTTTATTATTTAGAAACACAGTCATATATGGAGAATAAAACCTGAAGTAAGCAAATTTTCAACTCAAATTTAAAACGATACAGCTTGAGTATTTGTACGAAATAACATATATATATTTTAACTTCATCAGTTTTTTTGAGTACTACTGCATTAACTATCAATATTCCACTCGAAGGTCTTTGATGAAATTGAGATTTGTACCTATGATCCACGAATCATGTATCTTGTTAGTCTAGCAATACGCAACAGTGGTCTCAAAAATCACGTCAACTACATGAATTTACATGTAAATGAAATTATCACCATAGTGCAATGATTCTCAAAGTTTCAATGTTTGCGATCCAATATTCATTCATAATTTTCATCGCGTCCCCTTCTCTATACAACAACAATATTTTTAAATAAAAAATACTATACTTTGACGCTAAAGCTACACTACGACTTTAGCCTCTTAAGTGCCACCGGCGTATATAAACGTTTCGTTCAGCCAAAGCGTTATTTGCCCCGAACGTGTATATACGTCTTTCCGAAGTACGATCTTTACTGTGCACTGCTTTGCATAAAATTATTCCGAAGGCTTTCGAATGCAGTAAAAAGACTTTGACAGTTGTGTGTGTGTTTTGCGAAGGATTTACTTATACTTTTTCTACCCCCTCCAATATGTCCCATACGCATGCCTACGGGGAAAACGGTGGCGTTGGGAAGCGAATCGTGTGACTTAATCGGCAGCTAAGGGATTAATTATAAACTGTACAAATTATCAAGATGAGTGCTAATTTTTGTATATAATTTTATATACGACAAGCTCATGGGGTCATTGGTAATTGTTACTGTTCTTAACTTTGTATTGTTAAAATAATTACAAGATACATTGTGCAGTACTGATACATTTATAAGTGTATTATATCAGTGTAAATGAGTATTTTTTTTATTGTGTTAGAATGTATTTTGTTTGTTTACTTTCAGTAAATTAATAATTCTTTTAAATAATCTTTTGTTTTCAACTTTTCAATATGTTTGCACCCCCCTGGGGAGCTCGCCTCACAGTTTTAGAAACGCTGCCACAGTGAAAGAGTGTTAATCATTTTTTTTGTTGTTGTTACTAATGACACCTGTTGACGATATCAGATCGAGGCCCACGAAATTCATCGCGGCAAAGAACAAGATGCATGACTGTTGTTAGCCGTAGCTTTAAACACCATGCAGCTGACAGTACTTTTTGGCTAGGTTCCACCCCAGTTTGGAGGGAGAAAGCTCTAGGGGTGATCAGGGGTCTCCCACCTCCACGAGATGACTAGTGCACGATGGCTATTTAGCCTTATGCCGCAAAGGCACTATACTTTTACAAACAGCCATCCTCTCCAGGATTCGAACCTAGGCCATTCGGCATCCTTAACCACTATACCGGATGGGTGACTCATTTCCTTTGTGTTAACAGAAGGAGAGGCCTACGAACGAGATTTTTATTTGTCAAAAAATATACATTTTCTAAGAAATTTAATCCCTTTCCCGTGTAACCTAAATCTAGCCCAGGAAAATAAAAATAATAATGAAAAAAAAATGATTTAAAAAAAATATGTTACTGAAGTTAAAAATTTTTGCCCATTGCATGAACTCTAAACTAAGTTTAGACCGCGGTAACTGTGTTATCATGATTGCAAACTAGTGGGCTGCGTTGTCGAGGCATGGGTTTAAACTCGGATGCTGCTGAATACCCTCTTTGTAAAAAAGCTGATGTACGTTAAATCTATCAATTCTTAAAAGTTTGTTAGCATGGTATGGAATTTTAGGGAGTGGGATGCCACGCAGCTCAGATTCACAATTACGAGATCCATCTCCAATAGTTCTCGTGCAGCTTCAAAGTGCAATGTAAATAAAATAACCCAAACTGAATTTGGTTCAATTTACAAAAATTCAAGGAATGAGTGAATATTAACGTCGCACTGTTCAGCTATATACACGAGGGCTTTTGGTGACGGACCTCGTAATTTTGAACTATGGCCAAGTGACGAGGACGACACCCGAGCTGGCACTTCCCTCTCCTAACTACCACACCAACGGGAGGATGTTTGAGCTCTCGAAAGATTCAACGTGCATCGCTTCCTTACTCAGTGGGTCTTCAGTGGTACTGGGCTCGATCTCATGACATACCTGCCATGATGAGATACCTTAACCACTCGGCTACCGCGGCCACTTTACAAAAGTTCAATGGAATGTAATCATACAATTGTTTTAAAGAGATACGCAGTTAGACACAGCATTATAAAAAATGCTGAGATGATTTGTCTTCCTCAACTATCAGTGTACGAGAGTTAGAAGGAAGATAAGCATAGGTCAAAACAAATACAATTTATTTACAAGTCTCAACAACCTAACAAACCTGAACAACCCAAGATTAGGAAATGCACCGTAAACTAATTAAGGGAGCAAAAGTGAGGAAGACGATACAAGTATATTTAGTATAAATTTAATAACTTACTTTAAGCAACGCTAATTGGATGCATTTATCTAATTGACAAATCGTCAATCATAAATATTAAGCAGGTAATCTACTGAACAATTTCGTCAAGCTTTCTAATAACTTAGGTTAATCCTCACCGCTATCATTTAGCTTTTAACTTCTCTATGTCGTCAAACTCGAAAGCTAATGTTTAAATACACGACATAATTTACATAGACCACGTCTTCTTCTTCGAGAGGAAATTTTCAATTGAATAATATTTAAAGAAAGAATTTCTCCAAGAGGATTATTAGGAGGAACGCGGATAGACTAGTTACAATGTGATGAGAGTAGGGTGGTGTGGGTTGTGATTTTTATTTGTGTTCATTACTCTGCGAAAGAGAGAAATTTGTAAGACACTTATATTCATAGTTATAATATTGTACTGTTTATCATAAGCTTATTACACTTACCTTCCAAACATGAAGACATGTTATTTAACTTATTTGGTTATAATAAGAATGTTCAGCAATTTACATTTAAGTGCAATGAGTTTTACATATATGCCACACAAAATATTAAACAAAAATGTTAGTTTCATATTTAAAAAAAAACATTTTGAACTTTTTTATTGTTGTAATGCTATATTTAAGAGAAAATATATCATTTTAAAGTCTATTTTTCTCAAATATATTGCATAGGTAAAGTATTAAAAACGGTTATCTTGCAGAAAAATTCCACTGATGTATTGTCAGTTTACTTATTCAGATGCATGTAAAAATAGATCTGAAGCGAAGCAAAGAAAAGCGTTCGCAGACGCTACATTCTGAGTCTCTTTCACATAAAACAAGCTTTCAAAAAATGAAAACATACACTTCTTACCTTCTAAAGCTAAAAAAGAAGACAGAGTACCAATGTCAAAAATGTGGAGTAGCAATTTGTTTACAATGAGCAATAAAAAAAGTTGAAGTTGTTTTATTGATAAAAACATATGAAATTTCACGGGAGCAAAAAATGGTAAAGTGGTTTTCACATTTATTTATAGCATTTCTTCTAAAACTTGTAAAAGATCCTTTGTAGCTCTTAGTATTATTTTTACCTACAGTGTGAGATCTCTTTTTTTATAAGTCGAGGGTCCTATAATTTATTCATAGATATACTCCCTTTTTTTTAAAGTTATTGTTTTGTCTGTGCAGCTTATTAATAAAAGATATACCTTAATTAGAAAAATACTGATATTCTGAAATAAGAGTACATATAAAGTATAATAATATATAAATAATATGCTTCATGAATAATAGCGTACAATGCACATTTTTAACATAATACTATGTACTTTTAATATAACAAGTAAAAACTATCTCTCTCACACACATAGTGGATATACCATAAAGTTTTAATTATTTCTAAGAAATAACCAGGTATTGGATGAAATTTACTCTGCATACGAATAGATCATTATACACCATACTGTTGAAAACTACAGCCATTAATATTGATTTGTTTGGTTTAAAAAAAGTCTTAGATTGAAGTAACCTGCATTATAGAGAAGATGACTCCCAATATGTCTCCTAATGTGTCTGAGTTCCTTCAGTTGAAAGGTTACAATGCCCGGAAAATCCACAGTAAAAATATAGCCTGTGTATGAAAATTATAACATATCATATGACATTGTTATGAGATTGGAAAAGGAATTTTCTAACTCTAAGAAGCAAACATAGTGGTACTTGCTAAGGAAGATGTTGCTTTTTTCTGGAGAAAGGCGAAGATAAGTAGTTTGTCGTCTGGTAACTATGAATGAATCTTGAATCTATTAATATGATGCAGAAACCAAGATATGAGTAAGGGGTGGCGAATCATCTTCTTACAAGAAGGCCAAGATGCAGGGATGGGTTTTGGACTAGAAGAGGTTTACCATTACTAGAACATACTACTGAGCAAATCGCGTGATGCTCTGAACTAGAAAAGGTTATATACGATCCCCAAAGGTGTCCGTCCGGTTTTTTTTAACAATAATGCACCTGTTCTCTCATCTCGAGATGTGGCTGAGAAATCAAAGCTATGTTGTTTTGAAATTTTGTCATATCTGGACTATTCTCAGGATCTCACCCCATGCGAAATTTTTTTATTCTCAGACCTCAAAAACCAGTGTGAAATTGGATATTTGAAAACACAAATGGCGTTATTCAAGAGGTGGAACAATTGTTTAGATGTAACCTGCTGATTTCTACAATGACAGCCATCTCGAAAAGTCAATAAATCATAGAAAAAATGTATGTATGGATATATATATATATATATATATTCAAAATTTCTCTACAAGAGAGAGATGAATTACATGATTAATACTTATTTATATAATAT
Source organism: Trichonephila clavata (assembly GCA_019973975.1). NCBI lineage: Eukaryota > Metazoa > Arthropoda > Arachnida > Araneae > Nephilidae > Trichonephila > Trichonephila clavata. Next base: position 4,739 of record BMAO01026926.1, on the reverse strand, counting down.
TAGTTAGCTATAAATCGACTATCTTTTTAAACTTTAATAACTTTGTTAGTCATTGTATTTAACATAGATATCTTGCTAATTGTCTTTACAATTATATTTCTAATACTTCTTAGTGAAATGACAAAATGTAATAAAATTTGCATTAAGTAGTTTTTTTAAAAAATTAATTATACATTTACTCAAAAGATGGCTCTGCATGTTTAATAAATTAATAATACTTTATTTTGTCTTAGTATCATTGTGTATGTTTAAGAAGTCCTTTTATTTTTCAATAAACTTTATATGAATATTTAAGGTTTTCAATGTATATATAAAGACTTACTTTTATTTTATCATAATTTACTAATTTTACTTTTATGCGGTACTGTTAACACTGCTTTTGTATTGGCAGAAAACATTTACCTGATGCTGTGCTCACGAAGTGAGTTATCTTCTAGTTTTATTACATCTATTTTATATCTATACCAGTTCGTTGTCTATTAAATTTTATCCTTATATATTAAAAGTATTATGCATTTTATTTGATAACAATTACACATCTCTACAATAATTCTTCCTTTTCCTATGACCAAGTGTATAGGCAAATTACAGGTGAAGGTTGACTATTCACAAAACTTTGTTTAAACCTGCAATCTTTGTTCCTAAGACCAAGAGTTTACTATTGCACTACTATGGCTAATATTTTTTTACTGTCTTGACTGGTTATACTTAGCTTTACAACTATTTGCTTTTACACTCATGTCTAAAATTAAGGTCACAAACATGTTTTTCGTCATAATTTCAAATTCCATAAAGAAAAACTTTTAGAATTTGTATTTTATATATTTTGAAGAAAGGGGGCAGTACGATATCAACCTTCAGTTTAGGAAAAGATGTTGTTTAGTGTTAGTTTTTGCAGAATTACTGGATTAAGACCGTTTAAACATATGAGATTTTTTCTTGCAGTTTTGTGAATTTTGCATTAAAACAAACAAGTTAGCCTGTTAGCAGTGAGGATGACTTCGCATAGTTGTTTAGAGAATTCCTTGAGATGGGGAGCTGTTGGCAGGCTTGAAACTGTCCAGTCTCAAGTGGATGTTGCTCAATCATTACAAGTGGCCAGAAAGTGGTGTTCCGGCTGAGAAATCAATTTTAAACAAGTGGTATTGTCATCAGGAAGGACAGCCAAGGTCGCCAGAGAGCACCAACATCTGCACAGGATCGCTACTTGGCTGTAAGTGTACGACAAGGTAGGTGGACAACGACTCCTCAGCTTTCTCATGACCTTGCTGCTGTGTATATATGAAGAATTTCCAGGTAAACGGTCTACAGTCGTCTTGCAGAGACTGTCTTTAACGCCCGGCCTCAAATTCTGTGTGTCCCTTTGACTGCATGAAACAAGAAAGTCATGGTATTTGTGGAGCTTAAAGTAGTCGTCGACACCCCAAGAATGGGAGCCTGTTCTTTTCAGTAATGAGACGAAATGTACTAAAGAGTTTCTAGTCGAGTTTTTATCTGGAGAGAAAGTGGAGCTCGCTTTTATCCCTGCTACATTACAAAAACCGACAGATTTCGTGAAAAATTAATTTTTGTGTGCGGCGGCATAATGTTGGGCAGTCGTACAGCGCTGTACGTTTTCGATGCGAGTACTGTCAACTCACAAAGCTATATGGATGAGATACTGAAATCCTATGAGATTTTTCTCGGTGCTATGGGCCCGGACGACGTTTTTATGGACAAAAATGAACCGCCACACAGAACTCACATTCTTTATGAATTTCATAAGGGAGGGGATATTCGCCATATGAATTGATCATTGAGGTCTTCGGATCGTAATCCTATCGAACAGATTTAAGATAGTCTAGGAAAAGTCATTTCTCGATGTAGCCATCCCTCCGAAGACCCCCTAGGAGTCATAAGTTGTGCTTTTAGAAGAACGGGCTTTGTTGTCACAAATATTTATTGACATCCTCATAAACAGTATAGCAGCTCATTATGAGGCTTGTGTACCGGTGAATTGTGGTAGTACTTAAATTTGATAGACTTTTAACGAGTAAATGCTTTTTATCTTTGATTCATGACTTCATAATTTTTGGATATATCTTTTATCTTAATTCAAAATTAAAATATTTTCTGCATGATTTTGTTGCTTTATTTTTTCTTACATTACAGTATGTCCCTGTGCCAAATTTCGTGGCTACATGAGGAATAGTTCATCAGTTTTCTTAGATTTTGTGTTTGTGACCTTAAGGCTCTTTAAGGCTGAGCTTCTTTTTTTATGACTCTCTAAGAAAAGGAAAATAATAATAATAATAGCACATTGAAAACTTCCTATTATAGTTAAATCTCAAGTACAAATAAGGAAATTAAAATGTTGCTAACTTTTGAATAAGTTATAGATATTTCATTTAATTGTGCGGTAAAGAAAGACAAACAAGTTCAGATTCAAATTTCAAAATATTTAAAAGTGTAAAAGAATATAAAAAGCAAAATAAATAAGTTAAGCAAAAATAAATGCTAAAAAAGGCATAACTCTATTGTACTCTAGTGATGTCACTACACCACAACAAAAACAACAATAAGCTACATGGACGAAAAAAAAAAGCAAAATTCTCGCTCTAACACGCAGTGTGCGGTCGTCACTTATAAGTACCACTAAGTTATTCAGCTGTAAAATTAATTATATACATTGTCCATTTAAAAAAATTAGTCAAATCGTTTTCTAAGGCCTTAACCTGCATACAAATAGAATAAGAAAGTTTTTGACATTAAGTACTTTTTAGGAACAAAAATGACAATATCTTAGCAATCCGATCAAAATATCAGCTGAAAATGCAACTTCTGATTTAAAACTACATATTCTCGCCTCCAAAATGCTCATCATAGAATCTGTGCTGCCATGTACCCTGGAAGAATTGAATTAAAAAAGAGTGCTCCTGCTAAAAATATCGTCAGAATAGTATTAAAAATGGTTATTCTGTGTAATTTGAAAGTGAGTGGTAATTAATAAATACCATCGGTAGATAACGGGTTAAGATAATGCTATCTTGGTATTAAACCAGCATTGAAGCGCTGCTTTTAAGGAAGAACGCTTGCTTTAATGTTTCCTTGATAAATCAATCAATAGCAACAGTGGATGCTACTTTTCCTTGCTGACAATTTAAACGTATTCAGTATTTGACGGTGGTGTTCCGGCATTAAGGAAATTACGTTAGACTTAACAATTTGTGCTAACTAGCAGTATTCCGAAAGCATTCTTCTACTATTCTGATATAAATGGAGCATTTTAGTGCTGGTATTCTTTTCACTAATAAGCATTATGGATCGTTGAGGGTTTACTGAGATACAAACCATCTGCAACCTCTTTGACATCAAAACATTTCTGCTATTCAGCGGAATGTGACAAAAAGATTTCACAACAAAATATCACAATGAATTTCTTATGTCCTGCTGAAACGTCTACGTTGAAGAATGTTCTATAAATAGTGTATAAGAGTGATGAAAATGTTTTGCAGGTTTGACACATTTATTAAAATTGTCTGGATTATGGGTTGACAATGGCGTGATTTGGAAATCATGATTTAATAATAACTAGGCCGGGAATATAAGATTTATGATCGGGGCAGTAAGTGCTGGCGTATTTTAAACATGATACACCCGCACAATACTTAAAAGGTTTTGGATAGGAAGCTTGAATGAAGAGATACCCTCAGAAAGCATTTCACAATTCCAGATTCTTTTTTGTTTATCCTAAATGATTTTTCTTCTAGGGAAGTCCCTGTAAAAAGATTAAACCTATATATATATATTTAAAAACATTATAAACCAAATTAACTTCGAGAAAGGAATGGAATATAATTTTTTTGTCAATCTTTTAATATCTTTTAGTGAGTTCTCCTATTTCGCTCATAGGAAAAGAAAACTATATTCTCAGAGAAAATATATGCTAAAGTACTTTTGTATTTAACTGGAAATTTTTAAAGAAAAATTTACAAATAAACAAAAATAGTCATTTTTATTCAGAAAACCGTCTAAATTCGATCAAACAAATCAAAAAATTATCTGATAGGGCCATTTTTGACTATGTACAGTAATTATAATATTTGTGATGAAATGTAAGCTAAGAAAATGTATAACAAATCAATAACGTTAAACTAATTATGAATGTATGTATTTAAAACAAATTAGTAGGACAACCATGTTCCAAAAAGTGTCTTATTAAGATTTTGTTGCTAATTTTATATAATTGCCTTTATTTACTGAATAAATGATACGCTGTGAATAATTAAGAATATTGTTCTTTTAAACAGATATATGGATATTATGGTCGGAAAAAAGAACGTTGATAATAAATTACAATTTATGATCCTCAAAGTATAAACTTGTATCTTGGTAATCCATAATAAATCCCTTATTGTTAGTTTTAATAATGCTTAAGTAATTAAGATAAGCGATAATATTTAGTACAAACTGTTTTTTTTTACCAAAAACTATTATATCATTTCATATAAATGAAAATTATTACTAGTTACTAGCCTTTCATATTAATGTAAATATTTCTTAGCTAAACTATATTGATAACAAGTCCATAACCTTGTCATAAGCCTTTAATACCTTTATATATATATTTACGCTATAATTATAATATAATTTTCTTTAAGAACTAAATTATTTAATGTGTTTTGATTTAGGATCTTTCTGAAACACTCTTTAGACTAATTGTCATAATTTTCTAAGACCTTTATAATACCAGTAATATC